>JBBPNN010000985.1:0-13273 GCA_038090935.1 Hortiboletus campestris | reverse complement strand
CTATCAGTCAGTCATTGGATCACTGTCATACATTATGCTGGGTACTTGACCAGACATAGCCTTTGCAGTTATCAAAATGTCTCAGTTTTCTTCCAACCCTACGGAAGAACATTTGCAAAAGGTGCTTTATATCATGTGCTATCTATCATCCTTTCAGGATCTTTGCATCTTGTACTCTGGACATGGTGACCAAAATGGCTTATGTGCTTATTCTGATACAGATGGGGCTGGAGATGTTGAAACATCACGCTCCACTACTGGTTATACCATCTTCTTAGGAAACAGCATTGTATCATGGCTATCTAGGCAACAACAATGAGTCACACTTTCTTCCACTGCAGCAGAATATTGTGGCATGACCAAGGTTGCTAAACAACTTTGCTGGATACATAATGTCTATGAAGAATTATGTTTCAAGATAGGTCCACTACCATTTTGTGTTGACAACCAAGGTGCTGTGTTCCTTGCTTTGTATCCTGCTCAAGAAGGTCATACAAAACATGTTCGCATGACTGACCATTATATTCATGAAAGTGTAGAGTTTGGAGAGATCAAGCTCTACTATGTGCCTACTGATCAGCAGTTTGCTGATATCTTCATGAAGAATCTAGGCAAGCAGAAGTTCGAAGATGGAAGAAAGGCTCTTCAACTTTTCCCCTTCAAATTGTAAGATGATCAGCAAGGAGGAGTGTTGAGAATTCTGGTATTTCATATTTTAATATTCAATTCCTGATACCAAATTCTAGAACAGTCTATGACCTCATCTTTACGCTATCCATATTACTCACTATTATTAGATAAGCTACCCTTATCTTTGGTCTAGACCATGACACCATTGTGTCATAAGATGTGATACACATTTCATTATACATTTCACACTCTCTTACATGTTTTATCCCTTTATCTCTTACATGTTTCATCTCTGAAACATGTATTACCTACATCAGTGTTTCATCACTGAACACTATAAAAGACATGGCCTTAAGCCTGTCTCAATAATGATAATGATTACTTTCATCCTTTGCTTCATTCCCTCACTCAGATCCTCTGAGGATATTGCTTGATCCATTCACTATTCTCTTTCTCTGAAGACATCTCTTTATGTGTTCTACACTTGAGACATTTTTTGTTATCAATCATCAACCAATCAGTGTTTATCTCCCACTGATTCATTACCCTTCTTGCCCCTGCATAATCAGGTTATCCCGATAACTTCTGTGGAAGGAGCCTAGGCCTGGGATGAATTTGTCTCTCTTCCAGGCTGTATTGAACAATGGTTGACTGGCAACCATTGTGGGGTGGTCCAAGTCAAAGTTATGGTGACTCCAAACATCTTGTGTGTGAGACAGATAGCGCAGGATATAGCACCATGGTGCTTGGAAGTAAAAATCACTGGGACCCTGGAATGAAGAAATTTGTTTGTATTCCAGGCTGCTGAATTGAGAAAATGTTTGTAGAATGTGACAATGGTTGGACCCACATCATACTTGCATTTGTTCTGAGACTGTAGGGAGATCCCTGCCAGAAGATGTAAGTTATCATTCTAGTATAAGGAAGAGCAGAATTTGATACTCACCAAAGTGGGATCTCTGGGATAAAGCTTGCTGGCTCTGTTAATCTCCACCTCAGTGGTGCCCACAAGGAAGCTAGCAGAAGTGTGCTTTGTCAGTGGAGCACCACAGAGAAAGGTGCAGCCAACTTACTTTGTCTGTATGTAGTGTTTTAAAGTCTGGTCCAGTCCGGTTCTTTGCCTTATTTGGATGCAACTGGACCAAAACCGGTTCAAAACAGTCTTTCAATCAGTTGCAACCACCTACAACTGGTCATTTGGGCGACCAGTCTTTCTACAAGTGAACTGATTCAAATCGTGCTTAGTCATAGTGAAACGAAATATACTACTGATTCCGAGCTACAAACCGATCCATTGGTCATATTATTTGGCTCAGGGATGGTCGAGATATGACCATTTAACAACATTATGTTATTTTAGAGCAGTAAAATGCATAGCACCCTCAAATCAAGCTCTAAAATTCTGGAAAAAATAGGAGTAAATAGCCAAATATAGTGGTAATAGCCCCTGTGGCTGTACACCGGTTGAGACCGGTTCTGACCAGTTCTGACCAGTCCTTTTGATTTTGAAAAACCAGGCAACTGGCAACTGGTTGAACTGCAGTTCATCACAACCAGCAACTGCAGTCCAGTTGCAATCAGTTGTGGTCCAGTCCAGTTGCCAGTCTTTTTGCAGTCCTGCAACTGGACTTTAAAACACTATCCATATGTAATCTCTAAACCAATGCTCTGTGCTGTTTCATGCTGTTAACCAATTACACTCAGAAGACATGGTAACATGCTCAAGTCACATTGAAGCTGTAGAGGGAGAAGAGTCTGAAATTGCATGAATAAGATGAATACAAATATTAGAACACCTGTCACTCGGTTAGATAACTCATATTCCTTCATCATCAACATTCCCAAGAATCACTGGTATCTGCCAAGTGTTCAGTCACTATGAACAGTCACATCTTATGAACCATACCCACATGTATTTTCCGTTGTTCAGTGACTGTCTAATCATCTGTTTCAGAAAAACACTGTCAACCAGTGGCTGCCATGAGGTGTTGAGCACCTTGTAGGAAAGCAAGGAGGGGGTCTGCAGAATCACGTTATGGATCATCTTGTAAGGAACTTAATGAAGTCAATCCAACATGGCATTCGCGGCAATACAGTTTTTTTGTTTCAAGAGGAAGTCATACTTGTCTTGAACTTGTGGAAAGGTAATGTCATGACCAGGGGAAGCAGAACCAGACTTCTGTGCAGCTTGTCAACATACAATGAATTGATTGAACAAATGATGAATTATACCATGATAGCTCCTTTGAAACAAACCATCTAATTGGCCATTATAAGCAACCATATGTAGCAGCACAGATACTGAACCAGCACTTTGACCCCATCTAGGAAGACTACATTTCAGCTCCACTCAAGAGCACCAATCCTGCAATACTCACAGGATCACATATTGTGGATTTCCTCCAAAAAGATAAATGTATTTTGGACCCACTGAAGGGCTAAGCATTCTGCATGATTGTGTCAATAACATTAGGTCAAACATCTACACCAGATTACAATCAAGAAGTCCAAAATTGCCAAGTCCTGCCACCTGTACTTCCTTGCCACCAAGAAATCCAAATGCTATTTCATCAACATAGGCTATCAAGCCTTTAAGTTGACAAGGCAAAAATGAACCATTCATTTGGTAGTTGAAGGAGACATACATAGATGACAGGTGACTTCAAATTGACTGAACACAAGACAATCTGGATGCCATTGTATCCCAATGCATCTCTGTTTTTGAAGGCTCCTATTTTTTGAACAAGTTGTCCATCGTCAAAAGTCATAATAATAATTACTGCTGTATATCCATTACACTTGTATGAGATCATCTTATTGTCCTTGGACAACTAACTTACAATGATGACAGGAAGATTGGCTCCCCAAGAACCACCTATGGGTCTTACAATATTAAGATACAGGCCTACACACTTTGAGTGAGCAAGTGATGTGCTATATGGGATATGCAAACCTACAATCTTCTGAAGCATTGGTTGCTAAAGTTTGGGGTAGCAGCTCCCTGAGGTATAGAGTTACACCACTGAGCCTGGTTGTCTGGAAGCAATTCATTGGGAGGGAGATTGGGTTGTTGAAGACAAGCATTGCTGAACTGGGTCACATTTTGGATGCCAGAGAATGGTTGAGGGGGTGCCGGGCTATTGAAGTGAAGTTTCCCCATGCTGGAATACAAATACAATTAGATAAATAAATGGCTCAATATTATCCATGCTCATGGGGGTTGTGTGAAGGGAATGCTGAGGAAAGACTTGGTCTTGCCAGCAGAATTGAATCCCTGGAACACGCCATAGTCTAGAGTGGCCAAAGGTGCACACATTGACCTGGAGGTAGGAACTGTGAGCACGCTGGCTATGAGAGCGAATACCTGAAAGGCAGGTGGGATAATAAAGGGTTGGACTGATACCATCAGACTGTCACCTTAATCACACAGATATACTGGCCATATTCATGAATAGCATGTTCCGCCAAGTTCTGAACTCAGTCTGTGCTATCTTGGAAGGATGGATCAATCTGTGTGCAAGATTTTGTACACTGTATCAGCAGCAAATGCTGCAACTTGTCAAGTCATGTGGATGTATCCATTTCAACTGATGGTGTCAATGCCTATTAGTGCTCAGGCTTCCAGTGGTCCCAATATCCATGTGTTTGGGTACATTGAGTGCTCAGTCCAATAGCTTTTGTAGTGTTACCTTGGGCTTGGTTTCCAGTTTTCTTGCCCTTATCTGCTTCATAATGAATCATGAGGCAATCAATCAATTTTTCTATATTTTGGTTCTTATACCTTTTTAAAATAGCACCATCTGAAATGGGTGCCAAGAATCTCTCTGTGGACCATATGGTTTGACGGCGATACAATCCCAACATGTTTGCATTTGTGTGTGAGTGCAAGCACTCCAAGCCTGAGGTTTCGGAGGTATACCAGTGGCAACCACATCCTGCAAGGTCCCATATCCCCCCCATCAGCAAAATGTTCATTGTCTGTGATTGTCTTTTTGTGTCTGTCACAGACACCACAGACCCACAGACAGAAAAGTACTGACACTTTTTCCAGCTATGTCATTTCTGTACAGAGTACCTACAAGCTGTTACGCTAAGTGTAGAACCTAGCTTAAATGGCGAGAGCTTCGTGACAAACGACTAGTAAAGTATCCTGTTGCTAGAGGGCTATGACCTCAAAGCAAGTATTGAAGAGTCTACTGTGCTTAGTAAATGTAGAGACTATGAGAAGGGTCTTGCATAGTAGATCACAATCTACTAAACAGGTTGGGCTAGAAGCTACACTTGAATTGCATAGAACTAACTGAGGAAACTACTAGTACACTGGGCGCTTATATACTGGAGCAGATCCTGAATAATGAATCCTAAAGGGGAAACAGAACAGCAGAATGCCATTCTAGAAGGGGATGCATCCATAAGGAGAACAGAATGGAATGGGTGAACTGCAGGATGCAGAAAGAAATGGAACAGACAAAAGGAAGACATACAAAAGAGGAAAGAGGAGTTCTGGTAGGAAGGAAGTGTGGAACAGAATAGAACTCTGCCAGACTAAGGATCAAAGAAATCAGGAGGAAGATCAAAGAAGGAAGTGAAATCAGAAGTGGAGTCCTCAGGTTCCCATGCAGTTACCCATGAGTTAAACTTGAACTCCTCAGCCTTGGTCATTCAGGACTTTTAGATCTGTTGCTAAGCAGAGACAATTCTCTCACATTTTCGTGCCCAGGATGTTACGCTAAGCGTAGAACCTAGCTTTATTGGCAAGAGTCATGTGATGAACAATGAGTAAAGTAGCAAGTCTTGAGCTTGAGGGCCGTGTTAACCTCTGAGCTATTGAAGAGTCTTCAATGCTTGGTAGGCGCAGAGACTAAAAGAAGAGTCTTGATAAGTAGATCGCAATCTACCAGCAGATTGGGCTAGATACTACACTTGTATTGCATAGAACTAACTGGGGAAACTACAAGTACACTGGGCATTCATATACTGTGAGTGGACCCTGAATAAGAAGTCCTAAAGGGGAAACAAAACAGCAAAGTGCCATTCTAGAAGGGATACATCCATAAGTAGAATCGGAAGGAAACAGGTGAACTGCAGACTGCAGAAAGGAAGAAAGAAGAGAAGCAAAAGGATCAAGGAGTTCTGGTTGGAAGAGAAGAGCAGAAGAAGAACGGAACTTCGTCAGACAAGGAATACTAAGGATCAAAAGAATCAGAAGGAAGATCAAAGAAATGGGCAAAATCAGAAGTAGAGTCCTCAGGTTCCCATGTGGTAATCCATGAGTTGAACTTGTGTTCCTCAGCCTCAGCCATCCAGGGGATTTCTGTAACATTACCCCCATTGTATGTCTGAGACACCATCTCAGAAACTAATTCCTCCATTGTTGCTGTCGGTTTTGTCGGGGTTTCTGCTGTTGGCTCTGGAGAGGTAGATTGGACAGGCAGATTGGATGTGTCCAGGAGCATGGGCCTGACAGTAGGGACACTGATAGACTGGGCAGAAGGGATGGAGGTGGCTGGGGCTGCCACATACGAAGCAGTGGATAGCTGTGCAATTGCGACATCAAGGGAGCATAATTCCTCAGACAGATGTGGTGGAAGGTCAGGGCACAGATTGGAATACAGATTGGATGGTGTCAACCAACTGAGAGAAGTCAAGGTCAGGGGCAGGTGTGGGTCAGCATTTCTGAAGTGGAGATGAAATGGGGATAGGGTCCAGCGATGAAGAGGATTGGCTCTCTTTCGAGGTCACTGCAGTAGCAACTCCAAAGTCAAGGTTTGGAGTAGATTCAGGAGAGGTGGCCTCGGAAGAAGGGGGCATTGCCAGGAGGAGGTCCCTTCATTGCTCCATGGTACAAAGTCCGACCGAGACAGTGAGGATGCACTGCATGATCTTCTCAGGAACAAGGTGGAAGAAACAGGAGAAGTTTGTGGAGGCAAGAAGTTGGAGGACCTCATACCTCTGGCCTGTGAGCCTCTGGTTCCATTGATGGGTGTCATCAATGGAAAGATTGGCAGTCATTGCCAGATGGAGTCTGCCACAGGAGTAATTGTGGTAGAGATGGATGAGGCCAGCAGTGAGGACTTCTCTGTCATTCCAGAATTCTGCGCTTTGCTCAATGAGGAGAAGCACTGTGGGATCTTCGAAGACTGATGTGAAGACAACATGTCATTCATGAAGAGGGAGTCACGAAAGAGAAGAAAGCGAGATAACTGGAGTAGAGGATGAAAGTGGGGGAGAAGGTAAAGTAGGAGACAAAGGCATCAGAGAAAACTAGGTAAACAGTTGAAGTTCCTGGGCGCTTAAATATCCAGGGGAAATTCAAATCGAGGAATTGGAAAGACTCAGGCAGAGCAGAAGTGGAAAGAAGCACAGATGAAGTGGGGTTCTGGAGCTTCTGCAGATCAGAACAGGATCAGGTGGAGCCAGTGGTGACAATGGAGATGACAAGGATTAAGGAGAAGTCACCATAGCAAACTCTTTAGATCTAGAGAGTTTGTATGCCCGCAACATGTATTTTGCATGTGAAAGATGTGATTCTGGTTCCCAAGTGTCCTCGGCGTGAGAGTAGTCCTTCCAAGAGACAAGAAATTGATGGCGTCCAGGAGATCCTCAGTGAGAACGGATGGTATCAATTTCATACTCCTCTTCTCCTTCAATGAGCTCAGAAGGAGGATTGAAGTAATTTGGTCTATGTTCATCCATCTTGATAAAGATCGAAAGGAGGGAGGCATGGAAGACATTATGGATCTTCTTTCATGTCGGGGGAAGACAAAGTTTGTAAGCATAGGGAGAAATTACTGCATTGATCTCAAATGGTCCTTTGTGGCGAGGAGCAAGCTTGTGAGAGGGAAAGTTGAAGTTAAGGTTTCGAGAATTGAGCCAGACTTTATCTCCTACTTTCCAGGGAGTGAACTTCATTCCAATGCGCTCTTTGATGGTCTGAGTGGCTTTGGCGTGAGCAGCATTGGCCTCCTTTTATGCAGCATCAAGGATTTCTAACTGCTTTTGCAAGGCGGGAAGAAAGGTGGTTCCAATTGGGAGATAAGCACAGAGTTTATACCCATGCATCAGCAAGAACGGGGTGACGTTGGTGACAGAGTGGACAGCTGAGTTATGCGAGAACTCAGCCATCAGTAGGAGTTCGGCCCACTTCAAGGCATTTCCTTGGCAAAAGATGCGGAGATAGGTTTCAAGTTCCTGATTGACCCGTTCAGACTCTCTGTCAGTCTGTGGGTGGTAGGCGGTGGAGAGAGCAACATCGTAGAATAAGAGCCAGGTGAGCTCTTTGGCGAAGGTGGAAGCAAATTGAGGTCCTCAATCAAAGATAACCTTGTCATGAAGTCTGAATCGGCAGAAGACATTCTTGAAAAACAGGAATGCTATCCCTGCTGCATTGATAGATTTGTTACAAGGGATGAAAATCACCCCCTTAGTAAGCCCATGGTCAACCATGACCAGCACAGAATCAAAACCAGAGGATAGGGGGAGGTCAGTAATCATATCACATGAAATTTGCTGGCAGGGCCGACTTGCGGAGGAGGAAATAGGACATAAACCAGAAGCCACCGGATGGATGTTGATCTTGTTTGCCTGACAAACAGCACAACCTACAACAAAACAGCGAACAAAGGTGGTCAGACCAGGCCACCAATAGTTGTGCTGCACAAGGTGAACAGTGTGGAAATACCCTCCATGACCTCCAGTGGGCAAATCATGGAGGGACCTTACAAGGTCCTGCCAGGTGGGCTCAGGAACATAGAGACAGCCCTTGAAGTACAAGGTGCCATCAATGAAGGTCCAATCCTTTGGGGAGGCACGAGGGAAAAGTGAGTTGCCTTTGGTCAAGGCTTTGATGGCATTGGAGACAAGGGGATCCTCTGTGGTGTGGTGGGCGATTTTCTCAGCAATGAGAACATCCATTTGCCCAATAATAATGTCAGAGACATCTGTAGCAATGGGAATGTCCAGGAGGAGAGTGATAGTGGTGTTGTCAGTGGATGTGTTGATGACATCCCGATGGGAGAGCACATCTGCAGGACCCATGGCAGAGCCTGGTTGGTTGTCCCAGCGGAGGTCAAAGTCCTGTAAGAACATTGACCAGTGAGCCTGTCAGTGAGAGAGATTCTGAGGAGACTTGAAGTACATCAAGTTCTTGTGGTCTGTGATCACTGCTTATTCCACTGAAGGGCAGCTTGCTTTAAACTGTATATTTCTTTCCTCAAGCGACAAACTTTGTTCTCCTGACCCTTTACTACAAAACCTTCTGATTGATCCGAGTAAATTTCTTCATCCAGCTTGCCAAAAAGAAAGGTGGTCTTAACATCTAGGGCTTCAAGTTCCCAATCATGAAGTGCAGCTAGTGCAATAAGAAGTCAGAAGGTTTCTTCATAGTCTATTCTGAAGACTTGCGTAAATCCTTTTGCAATGAATCTAGCTTCCTTGCGACCATCAGATTTTACAGCAAACACCCATCTCCCTTTGACGGGTTTATGACCCTTAGGTAGGTCTACCAATGTCCAAACCTTGCGATCAGAGAGGGACTTAATATCCTCCTGCATTGCAATCATCCATAAGTTCTGTTCCTGTTTGGAGAGTTTTAGAACATTTTGAAACTGTTTAGGGATAGAACCTGATCTGACAGCCATGTTAAAGAGCTGTTTCATCCACTTGGAACTATACATTTGTCCAAGGTCTTCTTCTTCATTAGTCAGAATGACATCCATTGCATTGGTTGGCTCCTCCTGGATAGTGTCAAGGCCTTGTGACATATCTCTGTCGATCTGAATAGCTGGTCTATCCCCATGTGCATTATCAGAAAGAATCCTGGGCACGGAAATGCAAGAGGATCGTCTTTGTTCAGCAATAGGTCTAAACATAGATTGTTCATCCCTAGTAGGGTGATGCTGATGAGGTCATGATCTAAATTCAGGTAAGGTCTCGTCAACATGTTGACAGAAAGGTAATCAGGTTTAGGATAAGAGATTGGAAGATCCTTGTCTCCCCTCTTCAGAAGGCGAATCTGTAACCATATAACACTTATGCTAATGGTGATCTGAAATAGAACTCCGATGACCTGTTTCAGATTGATTCTGTTTTACAGCAGGTTGAAGTGGTGAAGTATGATAAGATGGTGGATCAGTAGAAGATTCCAGGGAGTCATAGAAGAGCAGTGATAAGAGCTCTAATGGTTCCCAAGGAGTCGTGGATGGTGGTCATGATACTGATGAATGCCCATCATCAAATGGATGTGGTTGATCAGGTTGATGACCTAATCCTAATGGTATTGATGGTATAGGTATGAGTATATGTATCTCAAGAGGGTTCCAGATCTCTTTGTCAAGTATCGTTCTTAGTAAGGTTGTCTATGGGGTCTTCTTCAACTAGAATAGGGGTAGGTTTGTCTTCTTTGTCTCTGAGACAATAAGGAAAGACCTTCTCATTGAAGATGGTGTTTGTTGAAATGAACACGTTTCTCTTTTCTTTAGACCAAAAGCAATAGCCTTTAGTGTTAGATTCATACCCAATAAAAATCATCTCCTCAGACTTGGGAAACAACTTATCTTGTCACTGTTCCCAAGGTATAAAAACATATGCATGTGTCCCAAATATCCTAAAGTAGGAAACATCAGGTTTGTCTCCATTGAATAATTCAATGGGAGTCTTCCATTCATGATGACGCATTGGTTGTTGATTATAAATATGGAGTGCAGTCTCAACAGCATTCTGCCAGAACAAACGTGGCAAACATATGTGTTGGCAAATGGCTTCTGCTTTCTCAAGCAAAGTTTGATTGAACCTCTCTGTGTGACCATAAATTCCCCCTCTCAGTCTGAACGTACAAAGGTGAGCAAGTGACCAGTAAAGGTTTCAGCCCAAGAAACCATCAATTGGAAATGCTGTGAAACAGCATCCTTGGTGCAAAGAAACACAACAACTGCAAAACCAGAAAAATCATCAATGAAAGTAAGAACATAATGTGTGTGAACACGAGATTCTGTGGGCATCAGGTCAACAAGATCTGAGTGGACAAGTCCAAGAGGATGAGTAGCATGTTTACCTAAGCATGGATATGGGCAATCATGCATCTTCTCCAAGGCACAGCCTTTACAGGGAGAAGAGTTGTCCAGTGGAGCAACAGTGGGCATATCAGTAACATGAGAAGGAGTGACATGAAGAACATTCTTGGACAAATGTCCAAGACAATGGTGCAAAAGATCGTAAGAGTCTTCCTTAACAAGCGAGTTGATAGAACTGTCATTAGAGTAATCTGAGATGACTAAAACCAATGGAGGTTATTGTTCAGAGATAGAGCAAGGGCCTATATCACCAAATGCTTGTTTGTGTCCCAGATGTTGAATTCACAATCGTTGATCATACACCTATAGCCTTGGCTAGTAAGTGTAGGAACAGACAAAAGTCTGTGTCCTGCATGCAGCACATACCATACTTCCAAGAGAACAATAGGTTCTGCTCAAGCATCTTTTGGTTGGATAATGATCTTACCTGGACCATACATAGGAACTATATGTCCATTAGCAACAATGGCATAATGAGTTTGAGATCCTAGATGTGCAAAGTCATCTTTAAAAGGGGAAAGATGATCAGTGCAACCACTGTCAATCATCCAGTGGTGTCCAGCAAATTCTTTGTCAGAACCTCCTCCTAGTGCAAAAGCACCATAATAATAGTCAAGCCCATCATATTCATTATCATATCCATACATGTCATTGTCATTGTAGTTTTGAAAGCACTCTCCTAGGTCTCATGGGGTTGCCATGGCTACTGCCAAAGGCATAGATGGGAGAAGTGCCTGGATATGAGTCTCATTCAACAAATCAATGGTGTCGAAATGAGAGGATGAGCTGACAAGGTCTCCAAGAGAAAAAGAAACTTTTTTCCTCTTCTCGATAGCTCCTTCAGAAAGGACATTCCTTGAAGAAGCCATATTGAAAGGGCATCAAGGATGGCCCAGCTACATTCATCCCATTGTCTTCTTCATCTCTCCAACCCATGTGTACGATAGTGGACGAGGAGTCATCCATGTCATGGTCTTCCTGCATAAAGCTAAGAGGAAGAAAATCTTCCCTGACATATTCTGGTTCCATTACAACTTCATTAGCAAACATTACCTTGTTTGCTTTACCTTTGCCCTTATTATCCTGTCACTTCTTAAACCAATCCTTCTTCTGTCCCTTGCCAGGTTGTTTGGATCTCACAGGACCTTTACCTTTCTTCTTGTTTGGGTTTGAAGGACCCAGTTGAGGCTGGTTAGAGTAACCACCAGAAGGTTGGTAATTGGAAGTAAACAATCTTGGTGAATATGAGAAGGTCTGGCTTCTCCACTAATTTTGAGGTGGAGGGCCGTGTTTAATCACATTAGTTCAGTTGACAGAAGATTGGCCTCCGGAATCTGCCTGAGATATCCAGGCATGGAGAGGTTTGTGCATAGCATGAAGATCCATCTCCATGAGTATCCGCAATGAGATGGTACTCATGTTGAAGTTAGCAGCTTCAACAGTCTGCGTGATAGTGGAAGCAAGGGTGAAGTAGTTGTTAGGAAGTCCAAAAAGAAGAATCATAGCATGTAGGTTTTCGGGGAGATTAAACACAGCTTCAGTAAGCTTTTGGAACTGGGTATGATAAGTGTTTATCGACAAGTTGGTGTTGAAAGGATCAATGTGAAGTTGGGGAGCCTGGTAGAACAGATTGAACTGTCCAGGGAGTCCAACAGTTTTGAAAAGTCCTCTGAGGCGATCCCAAAGAGCTTTAGAGATAGAAGAGCAAGTGTCAGGATTAGCCCATTTATAGTTCACATGTGTAAGCAAGGAATTGTTGATTGTACTGGCCATGAGACCAAGTATGCGCTTGTCTAGTAACTTCCACTTTGCTTAATCAGGCACAGTAGCCTGAGTGGTGAAGAGGAGGGTACCATCAACGAATTCCCAAACAGAATACATGGATAGGGTAGTCTGGATCCTAAGTTGCCAAACATCATAGTTCTCTTGTCCAACAAGAATGGAGATACAGCTGATGAGGTTTGTGTCAAACTTGACTTCAGAGATGGGGAGTACCATTTAGAGAAGATCTGAAAAGATATCGTCAATAATGAACATTGCAGCCAGATAAGATAAAAAGGAAGTGGTAGCCCCCTGATCCTGATCCTGGTATCTGGTGAAAGCATCTATACTTCTTTCCATACCCTTTTCTCAAAACCCAGTACAATCTATGTTTTTTCTTATTAGATATCAAATATTGTGTAGGTGTTTCTTGATACTGGTTAGGTATTGGCAAAGAGGCATGTATTTCGAAATAATTGAACCACAACTCCGCAAAGTAATGCAGGTTACCAATATATTTGGTAAGGGTACTTCTCTGTACACAAATTTGATCAACATCAAGAGAACAATAAGGAAGATATAATACATGAGAGTAACTGTTTAGTTCAAGAAAATTTGAGTAAGGTGATTCAAAAGAAGAAGAGTGATTGAAACTTTCTAGTCCAGATAAAGGCCAATCAGAAGGAATAGGCATCTCAGCTAATAGATCAACTATGCTGGAGAATTCGTCAATGTCTTTCTCCTTCCATAGCAGCTCTTCAACATTGTCTTCCCAAAGGTCACATTTTAAGACCTTGATATATCAAGTCAAG
>JBBPNN010000984.1:0-13274 GCA_038090935.1 Hortiboletus campestris | reverse complement strand
GCAACAAGTTATCCCGAAAGAGCCTATTGTTTTTGTCTGAACATGTGACCAGTATGAATTGTAAACAAATGGCCTATCACAGGGACAATAAGTTTAACAATAAACAGTCGGTCTGTTTGACCGAAATCTTCGGTCATGCATCAGGTGTTACACCTCAGACACATCCAAAGAAGTGTGTACTGTAGTACAAAGTGGGATAAATATTGTACAACATAGGTCCAGTCAAACATTAATTTAATTAAATACGCGGGGGAGAATTTGATGATGATCGTGCAACGATTCTGCGTCATATCATGCGATGGTGAAGGGAATTGAACTATATGCACCGGGAGTTCTTCCAACGGCCGTTGCCTGTTGTGCTGAAGTACTGGAGGCGGCACCGAGCCGCCCGGCTGTGAGGCGGCGCCGTCACACCAGCGGGAGACGCTGACGTGTCGTTGGCTTGAACTTGCTTTCGTTTAGACGGTGCGTGTGGTGCGGTCGTTGTGGCAGCGCTCGACCAGGTACTTAGTTGCTTGATGGGCAGTGTCGCTATAGAGATAGAGCAGCGCAGACCGCTGAAGCGCATGATGGTCGAGTAAATTGCTGATTTGCCCGGGGCTGAACATGCGAGCATGTCTTGCAAGGTCGTCGGAAGCACCATCATGGTGGGGGTATTGAAACCGGACCGTCGTGAGGGGAGAAAGACAAGGAGGCCACTGGCGGTGTCGGTTCTGAGCGCGGTCGCGTTGCTCTTCTCGCAGTAGTCGTTCCAAATCTTGTAATATGCCTTGAGATACCCCAGAAGCTGTGGAATGCCAAAAATACACCTACTGTCTGTCCTTCGACATTGTTCGTCGCTGCCCGTTTCTGAGGCGGTCGGCCATCTTTGCGTGGTCGGCCGACATTCTTCGCTGTCGACTTGTCTTTGGTGCCTTTGGGCCATCCCGGCCCGCACTTCTTGCTCCACGTACAATGTTTGCGGGGTTAGGGAAAGTGTTTGCTGACTGCGGAGGGGGGCTCGGAGTCGTGACTAGCCTGGAAAGTGATACGCGGCGTGGGACACTCCTGCCCGTATCAGCAAATTGCGACTCATATTATGTTACTAAGTAGTAGTAATGGCCTACAGCCATTGTTTGTAACACTTGAATTTATCTTTCAAAATGTGATTGTCGCTAGTGCCGGAAGTTCCGGGAAATGGCTGTAGTGTGTCCTCGAGGCACGGTAAGTCGAGCTGCGGCGGAGTTTCAACGGGTCGTGATTGATCGACCGTATTTGTCAACCCGAAAAGTGAGAACCATATGACATGACGTCTATTCTTGGTATGGACTTCCACCAATGAGATTGCTATGATTCACCACACGTGATCTCGCATAACTCTGAAACTCCAGCCAGCTTCAGCGTTCATTCCAGCTGTTTGGTCGATGAATCGTCTCCTGCGGATTGCGGTGCTCCCATGATGCGGTGCCGCGAGGGTGGACAGAATAAAGCAGGCTGTTGCCCATGCCCACTCACCAACGATACCCCCAATGCCGAGGCTACCAAAGCTACAACGCCACCACTGGTATTCCGTCATCCTTTTCGTCATAGGGACCTTTTTCTCGCCATTGGGTACGCACTTCTCTGTGTTTCGTGTGGACCAGACTCAGCTGCGTTACCTCCAGCCGTCGCAGCCAGATTCGGCATCGGAACGGACTTTTGGCTCAACCTACTCTTGACAATTATCGGTTATATCCCTGGTAGGTTCTATTCCGCTGGCGCGTGTCGCCGCATCTTTATCGTGTGCTCGTAGGCCAGGTACACCTCTTCTTCATACAGGTACGCCCACAATGATCGCCTTCATGCCACCGGTTTCTCACTTGCTCCCAAACAACAGGAAATTCGGAACAACAAGACACGCCAGAGGACCCCCGAGTGGGCCTTGCGTTATGGTCTTGTCGATGGCTCCACCATCAGGCGCCACGAACAACGTTCGCAGTGGGCTGGCAAATACAATGATCGGAATCTCAACTCTGGCTACGATCAACAGGCCTTGGAAGACGGCCAAGTTGGACCCTCGTGGACTTCTACACACGATTCTGCCGATAACACTTCAAGAAATGGTGTTAGGCTGTGGCGACCTGAAGACGAATCATACTGTAGCGCTGAGCGTGAGGGCAGCTTACATCCCTCTGAATCGGGTGGACGCTGGCACTACCCGGCCAAAATCAGTGATCCCCTCCCTGGAGATGCCACCACCAAGAAAAAGAAGAAAGACAGGTGGGCGACGACACAGGACGCATACGCCGTGTCAGGACAGAAGAAAAGGAAGAAGAAGTCTAAGAGTCGATCAATGGTGGGAGACGTAGCAGACGTCGACTCAACATATTCACACCGCATCGAATCTACCGCGGAACCGGGGCCCCCGGAGGAATCAACAGAGAGTGCTTATGGAGGGCGCGAGAAAGGGAACGCTCCGGCGGGGGGAGGAAATGGGCACGGAATTGCTTCTCAGGAGGTCGATTTCAATCATGTGTTCTGACATGTTCCCTGAATTACTTTCACAAGTACCCATTCTTATTATGTTCAAGCGTGCTGGGTCGATCTGCTGGGCCGATCAGTCCGCGTAAATATAGCTCGTTGATCTCCTCAATTCCCAGTTTGACGCAATGTACGATCAATCGATGGCAGATTGCGTGTGCGCGTTTACTCAAGAGCAAAGGCCACGATCCTAGAAGAGCCAATGAGCGCCGAGATTTATCTCGTGCCTACATTACTTACATAATGAACGAATTCGGCCACATCCGTGGCAACACCCGCTACGGCGGCGGGTGTTACTCAAATTAAGTAGTTATATTGATCGCGGCGAAACCCAGATGTTGTTCCGATGGTCTATGCTAAGAGATGGCGACCATTCCGATTCTGCAAACACCATGCTGTCAGGATAGCTGTGGGTATCGGTCGCTAACCAAAATACATCTTGTGTCATGGTCTATGCTAAGACCATCGTCCCTTCCGATTCTGCATACACCGTGCTGTCAGGATAGTTGTGGATATCAGTCGTTGACCAAAATACATCTGCATTTCAGCTTCGTCTGCAGTGGAGCCACACCCGATCGATTGGGAAACAACATGTTTGAATGGTGGCAGCCGTGTACCTTGCAAACAGGTCAACGCCCACACGGATGGGAAAAGACATATCCCATCACCTCTGCACGCGATCACTTGTATCGGAATGCTCTCTCTGCCCACACTCTGCCCAACGATCGTCATGTTGGAAGAGTCGTTGCCAAACTTGCTTAGATGACGTTACACCGTTCAAGTTCTCATCCCCGTCTACTCGGACGGCGGACCCTGCCAGTGCGACAAAGCTGGGGATATTGAGGCGGTAGGAAACAAAAGCGCCAATGATGCCAGTGGAATGTTGGGTCACCTAGTCATAGAGGGAAAAGTCGTGCGTCGTCTGTTTGTGTAGACGTCGTCAGCTTTTAGAAAACGTGAGGACAGGCCCGACCAGCCCACCTACACCATAATAGAACCCAACCCCATGCCAAGCGATGCGGGGTCAACACGACTCACCAGTGACAACTTGAATTACCAGACGACACGATGTCCTGAAACTTGCACAAATGTATATGACGACGGCAGACCATCGCTCCCGGTGGCATTGGACAACTTCCACACATTCAAGTGTAGACAGTTATAGTACGAGAACAAATGCCAGTCGTTCTGTCATCACGACCGAGATCCCACCCCAACACTGCAGGCTGCAGCACCGGTGCACCGTCCGTGATGGGGACATGAATCCAGATAAATTGTCCGAGGTCTTGATCTCGACATCCCCGAGCATGGGTCACACGATAACAGAGGGGCCAGCGTAGGGATCAGATTCCTACAAGATCAGCGAGGATGCCAGGAAGTCGGAGCTGGCCAGCATCGAGCGATCGTGCGAGGAGATTGTTTGTCAGGAAGGACACGAGGACTTGCAGCGTCAGGACTCGGAGTCGGGGCGTCGACAACAAGCACCGAGGCTAACAATAGACTGCAAACAACGCCAAATAGAAACTATGGAAACCTGCAAACGCCCGCCAAAACGCGTTCGAGGGGGGGAATGAAAAACCCACTACTACCGTAGCGGGAATAATTATCAGTGTTGTCACTAAATTAAAGTGCAAGTACAGCGGAGTCCGGACTCTTCTGTGAACGTTTGTACAGCTGTCGAGGCTATCTGCCTGTATCACAAGGTCAAGGTCAAAGTGATGTCAAGAAATCGACGACTCAATCTCATGTTAGTGTCGAAAATAAGCAATTAATCGAAGAGTCTTCACACAACAAGGACTGGATAAATCCCTAGTCGTTATTCGAGAAGAACTCGGGGTCTAGTACGAGTAGCTACGACCTTTATACCTTTTTGTCCGTGGTTACTACTGCATCGTCAAGTATCAGCATGACAGTTGAGCTCGACAGCCGCTCTACCGTGTGACTCGTGACTCATTACACATGCACATGCACCAGCCAAACAAGTTCCCCCGAACAAACAAAAATATGTACGGCAGTCACGTCGCCCCGCCGATCATTCTCGCGTCTCAGCCTCACCATATAAATGCCACAAGTTCGTCTCGGACCAGCCTGTTTCACATTGCGACCGTACTACTCCAATGGTGTCCGCGTTCAAGGCGTTCGCCCTGTTGCTCGGCGCGGCATCAGCTACTTGCACCAATGCTCAGGTGTTGGTCAACTTCCAAGTCGCCGAACCTCCGCCTGTATCCCGCGATACCCAGACGTGCACAATGATAATTCTTGAGTGAGTACCAGGGGTAGGGAACGGATATGCGTGGTTGATGTAACAAAACGCCAACACAGGCGCACGTTTGGAAGCTCTTACGGGGAGTAAGTAAAGGCTCCATGGATTTTTGGAGGGCTCATGAATTTGCCGTCCTACATTAGCCCTGAGATCGTCCAATATTCGTGAGTTATTGGGGTTCCGTCTGGTAGTATAAACTAAAAGTTGACCAGTCCACCCACTGACTGTGGTGAGCCTGGTTCATGGGCTGCGGTGACCCTGAACTTTACCGTGACGTCCAACGGAACTCAGTACGATCGCCTCGGGGTTTTCACTTTCCAAAACACTGAAAGTACGCATGAGCATCTATGCAGTCTTTGGACGTTATTGAGCACGGGTTCAGTTTGGCGGACTTCGACTCCCGAACCCACACATGACGGGATCATCTGGACGTACATCAAGGATGTCACTCGTTATATCCCACTATTTGCTAAACCAGGGGCTTTCATCCTGGAATTGAACAATATTTTGGCAACTGGGTTAAATGGACAGTATGCTAGTGTGTACATCGATATTCTCAAGTGTCTGTTTTTATCATACAGCCATTTGTCAACAGCAACACTCTATGCAACTTTTTATACAGCTTCGCGGGAGTATCCAACGGCGGGACAATCCAACCTCATTGTTCCGCTCTCCACTATGTCAAACAACTCAGCCGATGACGCTTCGGTCCCGCCTGCATTCTCTGTGGGTGATAATTTCCATGTTGTGGTGTTATGATATTAATCTCCATGTTAGCTGAACGTCACGCTTCCTCAGAATACAGTGCAGATTTACGCCGAACTCTACGCATCGGGCAACGGCGACGAAGAATTCTGGGTTGGCCATCTCTTTCCCGTCGCGGGTCTCTCGAGCGCTGAGCTGTTGAATGTGCAGTACTACAACACTGCAGACGAGTACCTTGGTGATCTCCCCGCTAATACAACGTACGGGGGCGGACCATTCCGCGAGGTACGCCTACTGGTCGATGGTCAGGTCGCTGGCGTTGCATTCCCTTACGCCGTCATCTTCACTGGGGGAATCAACCCCTCTGTCTGGAGGTGGGGATTTCCGTGCAGGAAACGCTTTGCATTCATTTACCGTGTCTTCTAGACCTATCACTTCATATGGCGCTCTCGACCTTCCGACCTACTTCCTAGACTTGACACCATTTGCCCCCATTTTTGCTGATGGCCTCCCCCACAATGTCACCCTGGACGTGGCTTCCGCGGAAGCGGATCATACGTTGAACCAGAACTGGTACGTTTCTGGGCTACTCCAGGTTGTCACAGATCCTTCTGGGAAACCGACGACTGGAGGAATTATATGCTACGATGTCCAGCCGTATGCAGTGACGGAGACCTCGGCCAGTATCGGTGGAATGGACGTCAACATCACGGTCAGGGCTCAACGCTCACTGTACATTGAAGCGATCGTCACCAGCGGAAGCGGGAAGGAAACCTCTGTGGTATTCCTACAGAAACTCGATTATACCAACACGCAGTACTACCTCGACGACGCGAAGATCCAGGTAAGTGGCTAGAGGTGAGTTAGTTTTCTTTCGCGAGCCATTGAACCCGCGTTTCGTCTAGAACGTCGCCCAAGTCTCTTCGGGATCCGTCTTGTCCCTTCATGATGGTGCTCCAACTGTGGTGGACAACTTTGAGTATCCGCTGTACATCAACATGTCCTATTTGGAGGTTACGAACACCTCCCAAACATGTATGGGCTTTTTCCTTTCCTCGCCGTTGGCGTTGATATGCTGATGAGAGTGTGGTAGTCCATACCACGTTTGACCATTCCTACAACAGACAGGTCGTCCCCGCTCCATTCATTCTAGGCTCGACGATTGCGGAACGCCAACAGACAGGTGTGCCCGCCACTGCCTTCCAAACGGGTGCATGTCTCACACAGCGTGTACAGCCGGATATTTCACGATAGCTACTAAGCACAACGCAGGGAATGGAACAAGCAACAACACGTTCGCTTACACCGATACCAAAGGCAACACGTACAACAGACAAGTGGACGCAGCATACAACGTGATCGTCTATGACCAACAGAGCGGATCACTGGCCACGAGCTCCGTCGCCTCGCCAACACCATGGTCAACTAATGCTCAGAGTACTCCTGTTGTCAAGCTGCCCGGAGGCAAGCAGTTGAAAATCATTAGTTAGACATGGTTATTTTCAATCAACATCTACCAACAGACTGTCATGTGGACGCGTGGTATATTGGACATGCACAGCCGTGTGACACACCAAGACGATCAACCAGCTCATGCAGTGCCCCTCCTTTTTTTATTTACCGCTAACCTACACACCTTCGGGCGGTGACTATGCACATGTTGAAGCGCGAACCACTCCATGTTGTTGAGGCGACAATTCCATTCCGAGAACGAATGAAATATCTAAGGAAGAGCTCAGGGTCATGGTGCGGGTCGCATCCGTTGAGAATGCTTGCGAAAGCTCGACGACTAGAAAAGGCCGACAACCCGTCCGGTTTCCGGGTCGAGACCGACTTCCCAGAATCCTAGAAGTTAGAGGGTTCCCATGAGATAAAGAACGTGAGAACGGTTTGTTTCCTATCGCTCACCTGGGCGTGTGGCCAGACCTGGCATTGTCTGCATATCTCCGAGGATGGGGTAAAGGAAGCCAGCACCAGCAGATAGGCGGACTTCGCGGATCGGAACAGTGAAGCCAGTCGGGGCATTTTTCAATGCTGGATTGTGAGAGAACGAGTATTGCGTCTTGGCCATGCAAACTGAAGATGCTTCGGTCAGATACAAGGTAGGTGAGATACGAAGGAAGATCACGCACTGGGAAGATTGCCATAGCCCTGGCGGGTATACGTGTCCAATTGCTTGCGAGCCAGCTCGCTCAGTTCGATGCCATCCGCGCGATATATCTCTTTGCAGACAATGTCAATCTTCTTGTCAATGGGGAGATCGAGGTCATAAAGGAACTTGAAGTTGGACTCTCCCTCGCAAGCCGCGATGACTGCTTCAGCGAGAGCACGAGCGCCAGCACCACCTTCAGCCCAATGGCTACTGACTACTGCTGCATCGGCGCCAGCAGCGAGTGCTTCCTGACGGATAAGGTCGAGCTCGGCATCGGTATCAGAGCTGCAGGAAACCATATTATTGTGAGAAACTGAGAAGTGGGAGGTACATACGAGAAGCGATTGATAGCAACAACCACCTTGAGACCGAATTTACGGGCATTCTCAATGTGCCGGGCGAGGTTCTGGCAGCCTTTCTGGAGGATAACAAGATCTTCCTTGGTGTAGGTGTCAGCGAGGGGCTTGCCAGGGGTCACATCGGGTCCTCCACCGTGCATCTTTAGTGCTCGAGTCGTCGCCACGATCACAGTGGCATCGGGTTTGAGACCGGAGACACGGCACTTGATGTTGCAAAACTTTTCCATGCCCATATCGGCACCAAAGCCACCCTCGGTAAGGACGTAACCGACACGGTCAGAAGAGTCACCCGGTTCCGTCCCCGCGAGTTTGAGAGCGACACGGTCAGCAAGGATAGACGAGTTTCCGTGCGCAATGTTGGCAAAAGGACCAGCATGGACGAAAACAGGAGTGCCTTCAAGCGTCTGCATGATGTTAGGCTTGACGGTGTCCTTCATCAATACTGCGAGGGCGCCTCCGACACCAAGGTCATCAGCTGTGATAGCATCGCCTCGTTTGCTCGTTGCAACGACCATCGCGCCGAGCCTCTCTCGCATGTCTTTGAGATCTGTCGTCAGCGCCAACACTGCCATGCATTCACTTGCAACGGCGATGTCAAAACCGGCCTCCCGCTCATGGCCCTGCTCGGTGGGGTTACGGCCAATGGTAACTTTACGCAGGAAACGATCATTGGTATCGAGAACACGGTTCCAAGTTATCGTCTGAGGGTCAATGTCGAGACGAGCGAAACGATTGATTTCTTCGGGAATAAGCTCGTTAGGGTCGGTCTTGCTTATACCAAGCTTCTGTAAACGTTTGAACATAAGAGGAGCAAACTCGCGTCTTCCTTTTTTGGTGGGTACAAGCCGGCTGTATAGAGCCTTGTCGGACTGAGTGGCCTCGTGGAACATACGTGCATCGAGAGCAGCAGCTGAATGGATGTTAGGGATTCCTTCCACTTGGAATGAACAGTACGAACCGAGCAAATTGTTGGCAGCCGTCACTGCGTGGATATCACCGGTCAAGTGCAAATTGAACTGCAGGACATGTTAGCGACCCACTATCGGTCAATATCAGATGGATCTTACTTCGTCCATAGGAATAACTTGACTGTAACCCCCACCGGCAGCACCACCCTTGATACCGAAGGTAGGACCTTGACTGGGTTGACGGACGCAAGCAAAAGCAGGACGACCAAGGTGTGCACCCAAAGCTTGTGCAAGGCCAATGGTTGTGGTTGACTTTCCCTCACCGAGTGGCGTAGGAGTGATGCTAATCTATCATCGACACCTAGCTCTATGCACCTTGGAAGTACACTCACCCTGAAATGACAATGTACTTGCCATCTTTGCGGTGTGCCAAGCGATCCAAGATGCTGAGCTCGACCTTGGCTTTGTATTTACCGTAACTCTCCAACTCATCAGGAAGTAGACCAATCTCGCGTGCAAGGTCAGTGACTGGTTTTGGTGTGTGTGCCATGGCGATGTCGATGTCACTTGGGACCTTGGCCTTGATGTCGAGGGGGAGTGGTGTAACCTTGCGAGTACGAGCCTGTTCGAAACGACGAACAGCGGACAACAGGACATTCTCCATCAATAGAGCAACAGTCATTGGACCGACACCTCCCGGGACGGGGGTAATGTGGGAAGCATGAAGGGCTGCTTCGGCATACTCTACATCGCCGACGAGACGTTGACCAGATTTCTTGGTCGGATCTAGAAAGATCACGAGTGAAATTTAGACCGAGGGACGTCACAGGGTCAAAGATACCTGGGATAGAATTGATGCCGACGTCGATGACGACTGCACCAGGTTTGATCCACGAGCCTTTGACGAACTCGGCTTGTCCGATAGCGACGACAAGAATATCTGCCTGCCTTATCTGAGCGGAGTTCGTGGTGAGAAGTATCCACTGATGGGAAGAAAAGTACTCACGAGCTGTTCGAGATTCTTGGTGCGGCTGTGACACTGGGTGACCGTCGCGTCCTTGTTCCTCAAGAGGGCGGAGACTGGGTTTCCAACGATATCACTTCGACCGAGCACGACAGCGTTGGCTCCGGAGACAGGAACAGCGGTCGACTCGAGAAGACGGATGACTGCCGCAGGAGTGCAGGGGGTGAACAGAGGGGACGACGCGCGAGAAGAAAGGTGACCGATATTATAGGCGTGAAAACTAGTAAAGATTAGCGCGCGACCGAAGCTGATCGAGAAGGGAGCATTACCCATCAACATCCTTTTCGGGGGAAATGGATTCGGTAACTGTGCGGACGCCATCGGGGCCAACGTGGGGACCAAGGGGAAGCTGTACAAGGATGCCGCTTATCGAATCATCATCGTTGAGTCGTTTTACGACGGTGACGATCTCCTGGACGGAGGCAGCTTCGGGGAGGGTAATATGTTGGACTTGGATGCCGACCTCCTCGGAAGCTTTGGCCTTCATGCGGATATAGACGGTGGAGTCTGAGCGTTCTCCAGCCTGGACGACAGCGAGCCGAGGCTGGAAGCGGGGGAACTGCTGCTTGAAGGCGGCGATCTTGTCTGCGACGGACTGACGGATCGACCTGGCAAAGGGGTGAGAATGACGCGACGGAGGAGAAATAAAGAAAGAGGTACTTTGCGACAAGAGTGCCGTCGATGACACGAGCCTGGGAGGAGGACATGGTGGTGGTACGAAAGACAGAACGACGAAGAGCGAAAACAAACGCGTTCTGCATGTCAACTCGCCAACTCAGGGTCTTATATATTTCATTTACTTACGAGAGTGAATGAATATATTTATTTGGCTAACTATGCTTACGAGAACGAAATGTATGCACTCACGATCACGTGTTGATAACTGCAAAAATTATGGAAAATTAAAACTTTACTAGCCTTGCGACGATGACGATGAACGGGTCGTTTGCACGACGGGTCTTCTCTGCATCCACCGCCGCCCTCTCGTCCAGGGCCATCCGTCGTTCAGCACGACCTCTCCCATTCCCATCCCGGCCCTACTCGGACCAAAAATCGCAGCCAGAGGGCGCTGCTGAACCCACACCAGAGCCAGAAAACACAAATGTTTCCGCCGAGTCCCAAGTCCTCGAAAATCTCCAGAAAAAAGAGGCAGAGGTTCATGATCTCACCGTCAGTCACTCTCCTCCTTCCGCCCACTGTCGCTCACCCCGTTCCCGCAGAGTCGACTTCGGTACCTCCAGGCCGACTTTTTGAACCTCCAACGCAACGCTGCTCGTGAAAAGGAGCAGCAACGTGACTTTGCGATCACCCGTTTCGCAGGTGACCTCCTCGAGACAGTCGACGTCCTCGCTCTTGCCCTCAAATCCGTTCCTCCTCCTGCTGTCCACCCCGAATCTCCCACCCCGAACAAGCCGCCTTCTCCCGATGCCCTGTCCACACCCCCGCTAAAGTCCGCACAGGAATATCTCACAGAGCTACACCAAGGCGTGGAAATGACCCACCGTCTCCTCCTCTCCACCCTGTTCAAGTACCACGTTAAATCATTCGATCCCACGGGGGAAAAGTTTGATCCCAACCGACACGAGGCCCTGTATCAGGCCCCCATACCGGGAAAAGAACCTGGGACTGTTCTCGAGTGCCAGAAGACGGGTTATGTGATCAAGGACCGCCTCTTGCGCGCGGCTCAGGTCGGCGTTGTCCAGGACGCGTCAGCGTCATGACATCCATGCATTTGGGACCGTGCAGCATAGATTAGTAGACATTTGGGTATGTTACCACTCTAGACACAGTGGAGAGCTGAACGGGATATATATGCACCATCACGTAGACATAATCTAGCACGCATAATTAACGAATCTCTACTCCAAATCGATCACACAGGCTCGACGTGACCTCGGCGTGCAGCGTGTTCGTCTCGTCGTTTGTCAACGACCTAAGATGGATCAATACCAACACTCGAAAAGGGATCGATGCCGTACCTGTCCATTGAGCGGTAATTTATTCGGTAACAAACGCTCTTCCGAGACGTTTTTGGATGAGTAAAGCTATCCGTCTATTGTCTGTCAGATTACGAACAAAGGACGTTTAGGGCACCCTGACCATCTTGACATCTTCCACGATATCACCTGCCACGTCTCTGACGAGATCGCAAAAGTCGTTGTCGTGGAGATCCATATTTTCTGGTAGCCAGAAGCTGACATCCTTGAAACAGGCGGGGTATTTCGAATATGGCTGGAACGTGGAAATTTCGCCTTGCCTGAATTGCGTGAGGAACCGGGCGTCTTGAGACCAGAATAGGCGAATGTCGGGGATGGAGTAGAGAATCATGGCTATGCGCTCAAGTCCCAGGCCGAACGCCCAGCCGAGCTTGTTTCGAACATCTGGGGATGCGTCAGGTTGGTGTGCGGGTATTGACGGGAAAGCACTTGCTCGCGTTGTCTAGTGTTGGCTGATAGATGACACCGCACCCGAGAATCTCGAGCCATTTTCCACGGAAGAAGACCTCGACTTCGAAGCTTGGTGTCGTCCAAGGAAAGGTTGCCTCGATCCATCTTACTCTGAGCGGGTTTTGAGGGGTCGCACCGACACGGTCACCAAAGAGGGTTAGTATGAGACTGTTGAGGGACAGTTTCAGGTTTTTAGCGATGAGCTCGGTGTGTTTTGGATCATGTGTGGGCTGGCAAGGGTTGGTGGGCGAGAGATGAGGGACGTCTTCGATGATGATGTTGGAACGCTGGAGGTGGGCTTGGAGCATGGCATTGTCGTCCTTGATTTCTTTCATGCCGTTCGGGTCCGCGGAAACGATGCGGGCGCCCTCTGTCTGGTGGAAGACAGGATAATGGGAGCCGTCGATCTCGTCGCGCCTGTAGACGTCGGCGGTGAGGAGCCATTTGGTCTCGCCCTTTTGAAACACCTCGACTTCGTGGGCGGAGGTATGGGTGCGGAGCATGAGGTCCTTGTTGACGTAGTAGCTGTCCGTGACGGAGCGGCCAGGATGGTCCGGAGGGAAGGAGAGGAGGTCAAAGTTTTGGTAGGGGGTGACGAGGGGGGAGAGGGAGGAGAGATGGGCGTAGGACGGGAAGTGGGACTCGACGAGGGCGCGGAGGGTGCTGAGCGGATGGGCGGGCTGGGTGTGCAGCCTGAGGGGGAGCTTTGAGAGGATCGTCGGGGACACATTGGTCGACTCGTCGGCGGGGTACTCCCGCCCGAGCACACGCACCGTCGCGGGACGCGTCGACGGCGCATACGACCTGAACGCGCGGGCAACTCGGCGGCACATCTCGGCGACGACGGCGACAGCGACCGCGTCTGTTGTGGCCTGTTTGTGCGTCAGACATAAAGGATGTCACGTGAGGGCTATCTC
>JBBPNN010000983.1:0-13275 GCA_038090935.1 Hortiboletus campestris | reverse complement strand
CCACAAGCGGATTGGGCTAGATACTACACTTGTATTGCGTAGAACTAACTGGGGAAAAGTACTAGTACAGCGGGCGTTTATATACGTGAGAGCGGACTCAGAATAGGGAGTCCTAAAGGGGAAACGGAACAGCGGAGCGCCGTTCTAGAAGGGGATACGTCCGTTAAGGAAAATAGGGCAGAGGGGAGGAACGGAACGGAACGGAAGAAGACAAAGGCAAAGGGGAGGAACGGAAAGGATCAGGAGTCCCGGTTGGAAAGGAAGATCAGAAGGTGAACGGGACGCCGATTACGTGTCGAAAGAATCAGAAGGCAAATCGAAGAATCGGAGGAAATCGGTATCGGAGAAGTTGGAAGGAGAAGAAGAAATCCACGAGGCGAACTCGTGTTCCTCGGCCTCGGACACCCAGGGGATTTCTGTAACAAAAACCCAATATTCTTGGCTCCGACACTACTATTATCTGGGAGAAACGGTGACAGTGACAGAAAGTGCCATGAAAGGTCTTGACAATACATATATGTGTGCACGGGGCTGCAGAGCATTCTCCTTCAGATCAAACTCACCAAGCTTCTGTTCACCTCTGACTACCTAGTCAGGCGAGGCTTGACAGTGTGGAAAACCTCAAGTGGCTGAGGATCTATGTGGCGGTCAAAGACTACTGGATAGATCCTCTCAGGGAGTTTACCAAGGGTGCGATATTGCGCATCCTCAACAAAGCTAGGATTAAGGGCATTCCAACTCTTATCTATGATGGGCAAGTTACAACAAAAGTATATGACAAAAATGGCAGACAAAGCACAATCAATCAGTCCACGCATTGCATTTGTGCAACATTGCAATGGTACCCCAGTAGCCAGGGTACATTTCAACTCAGGGTGCTGTACCGCCTAGTCACCAAACCTGTAGGTTTGCTTGTAAAAGATTTTCGAAGTCTAGGAGAGCTTCTTGTCTTGTTCCTGGACTTTGTCTTAGGTAAACACCCCCTCCGTTTCTGTGTCCAAAGTGTTTCAACTGACTTGGCACTATTTAGCACACAAGGACGCCTTTGAAAGGATGGGCATCTTGCACCATGACATAAGCCTTGTCAACCTCCTACTTGCGTTTCTAAAGACCAAATGGAGTAATCACCATACATTCATGGATCACCTGCCACTGGCGCCACACATGCATTGGGCACAAGAATTGAAAGCATGCAATGACGTGGAATACTTGCCAATTGGGGTTATGCAGTTCCAGTCATGCCCAGTCCCTTGTCTTCATCAATGGTCCTCTCCGCTCCCATGTCGAGCCGAACTTCTCTCTCCCTGACAAATACAACTCCCTCCACACTTGTTGAGCGCAGTACTGACATGCCAAATCTACACAATGAGCCACAGAATCAACCTGAGGTCTCAACTGTCAACAATAGTGTGTATACAAGAATAATTGGTTCCAAGAATACCCCTCAGTTGACTCCACTTGCTCAACTCTCCCCTGAGCATAACATAGCATTGGTGAATCCACCTGAAGACAAATGTTCCACTGACAATGCTAACCCACTGTATCGGACGGTCAGGATTTTGGTTCTCATACTTTGTTCAAGCTAACTTTGTATTACAGGGCATGTGGTCATGGATGTCCTCTGAGTTGGTCATGGCAGGTCCCAATCAACCAGTCATTCACAACAAACTTCATGACCTGGGATCTTTTTTTTACATCCTTGTTGGAATAGTCATCCTGTATGATGAACTAGGAAAACTCAAGCCTAACAAGGACTTGGAACATTCCTTTGACAAACTCTTCAATACCAGCGAGCTGAGTATCCTCAAGACTATCATCATGCAGTCAGAACTGACCTGGGTTCCATATATTATCAAGCATGTCTCACCATACTTCCAACCCATTATTCCACTCCTTAACAAGCTCCGGCAAGACATTATTGTACCTCTCAAGAGCAACACAAAGGGCAATTTAATTTGCAATGTCCCCTTCTCCCATGCAACAGTAATCCAATACATTGTTTTGGTGCTCAGTGATCTCCTAGAAGACTCCTAGGTCCCATGTCCCCCCTCAACGGACACAAAAACTTGCTTGCTCCACCTGTATCCAATGAGGAGGATAACATGTCAAGTGTTTCTGACATAGACACAGATGATGATGATATCAAAGACACCTCGCCTATACCTCCGCCTGTGCTGTGATGGGATGTAAATGGCTGTCTCACTGCTCACATGGTTGCTCAGAGCAACCTGGAGTTACATCAAAAGTGGCCTATGCCATCAGAAGATGAGCCTCTTGCAAAGCGTCTTCAGTTTTGGATCAGCGAGGATCCCTTGCTTGTCCTACACCTATCAGGGGACAAACCATGAGTGGGACTCTGAGTAAACATAAATTGTAATCTGTATGGTGTTTTCTTAGCTGTCTTTTTTACATCACAATACTTGTTCATTTATGACATGTTTCTCCTAGCTTATTACGTGTGTTTATTGTAGCTATGACTAATTTTGTAGCCTTGCTTTGACAATGAGGCCATGTACTATAAGGTTCCAAGGTCTATAAAGTCCCCAAGTGCTGTGGTTTTGACATCCCAGTGCATCTTCGACAGTGCCTCCCAAATGCAAAGGAGTCAGCGATAGAACCAGCAGTTCTATTTCTCACGCTGCTACAGGCAACTCAGGAACTTTGCCTGCCTCTAAACAACAGAGGGCTGAGGCACTGTTCAACACCAAACCTCCTGGTGAGCTTTTCCTTGTTTCTATCTCCTCCTTTTTTCCAGCTAACTTCTGGCTTTATAAATACCAGAGGACAGTCAACCCAGGCACTCCTCATGTACTGGACAGGGAAATGGAGGGCAGCTACAGCAGCTCCAACATCTTGAGCACATTCAAGTAGCCAAGGCTTCACTTTCGTCCAAGTGGGGACTCGATACCGCTATGCAAGGATTAGACATCAATCCGATGGCTCCATCTTATGAGGGTGTGGAAGAGGATGAAGAGAGTCAGACTCCACCCTGGGTAATGTCTTCAACTCCAGCAACACATCCCTGGCCATCATTCATGCTCGCTCAAGGTGGAGAACAGTTTGGCTTCAGGTTACCAATGCAGAATGCCGATGATTCAGACAATGGGGTGTCATGCTTTAGGGCCAGGTAACTTTGTCTATTTTTTTGCTATATATTCACATTTTTTTGTTAGGCCCTCCTCAGTTGCATCATCTTCTGCACCTTTGTCCCACAGCGCTTCTGTATTTTCAGCTCTGTTGTTGCATGGGGGTTCAACAATACCCACATCTTGTGTTTCTTCTGAATGCGCAAACACTGACTATGGTTATGACGACCTTTACAGTTCTACACAATGTTCTCTGCAGCTTCACACCAATGGTCCACTGCAGACCCAACCATCACGTCAGGCATTAGAAGAGCCTGTGCATTCCATCTTGGACTTGTTTCAGTCTGTTCAGGGCATTGAAGAACCAGCAAAGGCAGATCCTCCATTGTCGCTATGAGGTAGCCAGTTGTATTAAACACATTCCTTTGCCAAGGTCCCTTCAACCATGTCTAGGACACACACCATGTTTGCTATGGAGGACCTGGACCCTGACAAAGACCGTGTCATCGACGAAGCAGCTCTCTATTGTGCTGGTAAGTATCAGCTCCAACTTGGTCCCAAAGTACTGAATGTTGGTCTTCAGATACAGATCATGCCAAGCACCAAAGTCTCAATCAAGCTAGTGCTGGTGAAACCTTCTCCCTTCACAATGATGTGGGGTTGCTATGACTCCAAACAGATTCCAAACAGCTGAATCATCCCAATAATATTGATTCCCAGTGCGGCCAAGTTTCTCGTGTGACATCCTGCCCAAGTACATTTGCAAGGATTACACATACAGTACTGACCATTCATCTAGGTGAGGTTGAAGATGTCATTGCTCAGCACCACCAGCACAACTGTGCACCCCGTCTCCCAAGCAATGCACAACTACTGACTATACGTGACAAGCAGTCTGCCCAACATTTGCACAGTGTCAGCCACAATGGCCCTGCAAATGACATGGATGAGTTGGATGCTCCAATCCCAACTTCCCTTCAAACCCCAGCAATAGATGGCCATGCTGAGCATTCTGACTTGTATTCATCCCACGTCACTACTAAACATGAGAATGCCTCGCAGCTCCAGTTCTATCCTCCAGCCATCTGCGATATTATCAAACAAGCAAAACAAATATCTCATTCTGAACTTGGATCTATCAATTTGTTCCCACTCCACCCCCAATTTAACACAAAAGCTATGGCATACATGAACGAGGCCATCGTGGAAAGACATAAAGCAGGCTTATTTATCCTGAGCGGTAGGTGGCTTTTCTTTATCATATCTTGTCTCACAATGTTGCTAGGGTGGTGGCCTCAACGTGCATCTGATATTACCAAGTTGGTAAGTGGTATGGCTCATTGCAAGAAAACATTGTTGATGACCATTAGCTTTGGGATGATGTTGGAAATTGGCACTCTGCTCTCAAAAAACAGGCACACTTTTTCACTCAAGAGCGCTACCAGTGGGATCTGCAAAACCAACCTTCTGTCAATGCTGGCATTGCAAAAGGTCTTCTTGAAGGGGGCATGTTCTTGAGACATGGGATGGACGAGAATGTAAGTAAAAAAACCCACGATATTCAGCACTAACCTCACTGTGAGCAGGGCCGCACAAATAATTTAGCACACCCTGTGTTTTCTGCCATTATCATCAATGTTTTCTACACAGGTTCACATTCAGTTGGTCAACTCTTCCTGGAGGTCTATTCTGCAGAAGTACCACACTCCACCGTCACACTTGCAGTGACCGCAGTAAGTGTTACAAATGGACATTCATCTTTTCTGACATGTCAATAGGTTAAGGTCACACTGGATGAGATCATGATAGAAGGCAAGGATGTTTCATTCAAGTGTGATGTCTACACAGACGTCTACATTGATCTACTTGGCCTCATGTCGAAATGTGACACCTCTCCTATCCATTGTGCCAAAACAAAAGTGCTTCATGTGCAGTGGGCGAAAATCAGGCAGTAAGTGGCAGAGCGTGTCTTTCAATTTTGTTTGATGAGGTTTACATCAGGAACAGCAATGAGACATGTACGACGACTGGGTTCAATGTGGATCTCAATTAGATATGGGTTGATGTGATTATCTGGATTTTCCCCCTTGAATTTGTAATCACAGCATGAGTGCAATCATCATTGTTTGTCTCTGTAGACAGGTTGGACATTATTGTGACAGACTGTAAGCTTCTGTCCTGTGCTCTTTGGATAGGCAGGAGCTGACTAGAACAGACTGTCACCTTCTGTATTTGTATTACTATTTCAATTACAGCTACATCTTTGCCATCCTTACCCAGCCTAGAACTACCTGGGTGCAACACAGACAGAGCTATGCAGCTAGGTACCTTTCTGGGAGCAGCTGGATTGACTGGGCTACTGGCTAGTGCTGGCCAGTACTGGATGGGAGCTAGGCTGGTTTTCTGATGCAACTTCAAGCTTCACTTGCCATCCTTCATGGAAAAGATTCCACTGTTACTGCTGGCACAGGCAGTGGAAAGATGCTTTGCCAACTGATTCCATTGCCACTCTGACCTGATACTATTTCAATCACAATCTTGCCATTAAAGCAGCTGCAAGTTACTTAGGTATGAGATCTTATAGTGTCTCAATATTTCGAACCTCTGATTACAATCACATTGAATCAGTAGGTCCATGAATGTGAAAAGTATCATGTTAGAATGATTCCAATTAATGAAGATACTCCCAACAACCAATCACTTTGGAAGGTAACTCAGTTTACACTGCTGTTTGATAGTTCTAATACAAGAATCCAACAAGTCCATCCAGAGAGGACACTATCAATATTTGATCATCTCACCAGAGCAGTTAAGAATGTTCAATGGTCATTTTCCTCGGCTGGCCTGACTCCTATGGCAAGATCATGCATTTGCAAAGAAGATATAGTGTGTGCACATTGATGAAGCCCTTAACATTTATACTGCTGGGCTTCTGCATCATGACAAGGAGGCATTCCATCCAGTGTATGCCTGACTGGGTGAATTCCAAGCTGTCCTTCCAGCAGATATACCTTTTCAAGCGCTTTCCACCATGTTTCCACCTCACATCTACAATACTGTGCAATGCAAGCTAGCCATGAGCTCTAACCACATATCCATTACTCTCTCCACTAACCATCCAAACATCACATATGCTACCACTCCAATCATCAGAATGCTACGTGATTTCTGCAATTTCCATTGTTTTATTAACGAACCTTCATCCTCCAATGGATATCCCAAAAACACTTGTTTTCCATAACTCAAAACAAGATGCTACAGGTGCTGTATGATACACCAACTCGAGACTGCCAAAAGAGCTTCAAAATAAAGGCATTGTTAAACATTATCATAGTGACATGTCAGCCGAATATCTACAACAGATGTACATACATGGACTTCTTGAACCCAGATGGCTGATGCTGTATTCTTCATGCCACAGTGGGAGCTTCAATGGTACACTGCACTGTATGGTATCAAAAGTAGTATCTCTCATTACCACAGGGCCTTGATATTCAAGGTGTTTGGGTTGTCATTCAATATGGAGCCTGTAAGAATCTTGCTGAACTGATACAGAGAGCTGGCCATACTGCCCATGATCCTGCCATCTCTGGTTGTCTTGTTGTAATGTATGAGCCTTGGGTGTCAAACATCAAACTCACAATCTGCACATTGAACTCTGAAGACCCAGACTGACCCCATGGTGGCATGGTAAAAAAAAAATTGTTGAAACAAGACCAAACAGGATGTGCAATGATTCAGTTGATCCAATTGTTGACATGCCTGCATGACTTTCTCAACAATTACCTTGACAATCACAGTCCCTTAGGTGTCTGAAACCTATCAGACTCTCAGGAGGTATATTAATATCATGACCAAAAATATATAGCTCAGCAGCACTCAGCCCTCTACTGTTGTGACCGACATGTAGATTCACTTATTGACTTTCCTTCTTGGGAACCTCTATGCTGGTCAACTCAGCACTGAGGAGATTCCAACAGCTACATATGAAATACAAGTGAACACAGTACCACGCGAGGGAAGATTGTTCTGGGCTTTTCAATACACTTCTGGCCTGGCAAACTGAAGCTTGCGCTTACAATCCTGATCACTTTGCATAATCTGCTATGTGGATACTCAATGACAATGACCTTGACCTTCTCAGCAAAATCTACCTGAGCAACATCAACTGCGCAGAAGACATAATGAATCTCTTGCAGGAAACACCCAAATGGGGAGTCAAGTTCGAAGAGCAAATTTTCAACACCATCAAATGGTTCGATCACGCTTGCATTTCAAATGCAATAAATGCCATGTGTTTAGCAAAGCGAGCACATGCCGAGCTTGCTTCAAATAGTACACACAAACTGTAGCTACTTGTTTCCACCATCCAGCTCAAGAGATAGGTCGAAAGCCACTGCAGGAAGGTCATCTACCTCGGTTTCAAACCATTCTCCTACCAACATGCTTCAAATATTTTTGTTGAATGTTGTCAGGGTCAAGGACTTGAGTCTTTGTTCTCCTAGTACTAGAGCATCAATAACAAGTTTTGCTCTAATACTTCCTTCTCGGTTCAGAGTGATGGCATGCAAAGCAAGTTCATTGACCTTGCTTAAAATCTTGTGGACTGAAGCAGTCATGTCAGAAGTAATGTGGGTAATGCCATGGTATGAGATTTCAAGGGAACATCCCATTTGTTTGCAAACATGATAAAGAAGATCAACTGTAGTGGAGATATCACTGAGTCAATCCCAGCTTGCATAAACACCTCTGGAAGCACAGAAGCGCTATGAAAAACATGCTAGATAATGTTGTTGTATTAATACTTTCCTCATACCTTGAGAAAACGTATCTGATGCTCAATATTAAGGTCAATGGGCATAAAATGTCCCTCAAGCCCTGTGAAATTAACAAGCATGCTATCACGCATGATATTGCTGTCTGAGAAAACTCAGCAATGTGCCAAAAATATACAGATGCATCTCATGCAAATTTCAGAGTTCATACTTATTTGAGGTTGAAAATAAAGTGGAGAATCTCTGTGCAATAGTTGTTTGATCCTGGACCTCAAAAGATCATGGCAAGCTGTCCAAGCATATCTTCAATTCAATCAAAGTCACCATCCAAAATTGCACAGGTGAGTTCAAGCACATAAAGCAAATCCCAGGTTAGACTTCAAAGATTTTGATTTGCAAGACCATCTGGAGGTGAACTTGGATGTGGAGGCTGAATATCTTTTCACTTTGGTGGATTGGCAGGGAGCAGCATAGTGTAATTGCTTAGGATCCTCTCTGCAATATCACATAGCTACTTGGTGTTACAGAAATCCCCTGGATGTCCGAGGCTGAGGAACACGAGTTTGCCTTGTGGATTTCTTCTGCTTTTCCCGAGGACCCCGATTCCGATTTCCTCCAATTCTTCAATCTTCCTCCTGATTCTTTTGACACGTAGACGGAGTCCCGTTCATCTTCTGATCTTCTCTTCCAGCCGGAACTCCTGATCCTTTGCGCAGTCTGTAGTATGTCTTCCTTTTGTTCCGTTCCGTTCCTTTTCGTTCCTCCCCTTGACCCAGTTTCCTTTATGGACGTATCCCCTTCTAGAACGGCGTTTCACTGTTCTGTTTCCCCTTTAGGACTCCTTATTCAGAGTCTGCTCATACATATATAAACGCCCAGTGTACTTGTACTTTTCCCCAGTTAGTTCTACGCAATACAAGTGTAGTATCTAGCCCAATCCGCTTGTGGACTTGCGAGTCTACTTGTTGAGACCTTTCTCTTAGTCTCTTCGCCCACCAATTGCAGTAGACTCTTCGACTTCACTTCGCCGCAAGGGTAACATAGGACCTTGGGCTCAGCAAATCTTCTGACTTTCTCCGTCGTTCGTCACGTGACTCCTCCGGATAAAGCTAGGTTCTACACTTAGCATAACACTTGGAAGTTGGTTTTAATGCAGCAAATGCAGCAAGGGACAAATGTCCACACTTGACTCACCAGGCATTTAGAATGATACCTTGAAGAATCTGCATGAGTGTAGCATGGAGAGTATGATAATTGGGGTGTTCGCATCCAAGCCGTAAGCGATTGAGGATGGCAAAAAAGTACGATTGGCTACCAGGTTCACTAAGCAAGCTGTGGTAAAGATGGAGAAGTGCTCAAATCAGGTTCATCACCAGTCTCAGTCAAAATCATGCATCAGAGTATGGTACTACCATGTAAATAGTGGTACATCAATATGCCAATCAATTTTATGTGGATCCCCACTCAGTGAAATGTAAGCCCTGATACATCATTGATGTATTAACATGACTGATATTCTACTAGATCATATTATGCTAATATATCAGTCATATATCATCCATTTGTTTTTCCCACCCTTGATGATTCATCCGATATATCACCCCTTAGGGGTGGGAAATGATACATCATCGTGACAGTATGTTCGCATTTGCTTTCCAGATCAGTGACTAGGCTGATACATCAAATAACTAGATAAGTCCATCCCCCCATGCCCTCAACAACCTGACCAATACATCACTTCCTGGGCATGGTGTCTTCCTTCTAGACAAGACGACAAAGAACCAAAATGAGTGGTTCCCAGACAACATGTCTTGTCTCCATGGACTAGAACACTTTGCTCAAGGGAAGTACAAGAGATCTACCTTGGCAAGACTAATGCTAAAGATATAGTCCCAAGAAAGAAAGGGGAATTTAGTGTACCAGGAGCTGTGGTTTGTTCACCAATCCTCCATGTAAGTTTACGGATTGGTTGTTCAAGATAGTTTCAGCCTAAAGTTTGGTTAGTAAAGGTGACCCTAAGTGAATTACACACCTAATGGGCTGAGGTCAATGGTAATAGATTGCCTAGTAACCGTGGAAGGTTGTACTCAGGTGGTACAAAAGGTGGGTGATTTAGGAACTTGGCCTAAGTTTTGCCTAATGCTAATGATTTGTGTGTAGGAAACTCCTGGGAATATTGCATCCAGAAGTGGTGATTAGGTAAGCAAGGGGACTTAGTCACTCAGCCAGTTATAGCAAACTTGGTCTTCTTGTGTACTAAGGAGCTACAAGTAAGGGTCAGGGAGTGTAGACTTAGGCTAATCCCTTAGGGTAGTGAGTCTAGGCAGGGTGTAGTAGGACTCCTATAGGTACTGTAGGTCGTCCTAATGGGCCCTAGCAAAGGTTTGCTTAGGGAATGCTAATCAGAAGGGTAATAGGTTGCCCTAGGAATGTAACGTCTAGATGGCAAGATGTAGAGATGTCAAGATGTCAAGATGGTGGAGTTATCTGGCAATATGCTGAGATGTCGAGATGTTGAGATGCTCAGTTACTGCTTGGTAGTTAACTTGATGGTACACTTAGTAGATTCAGAAGGGTTATTATAACTCAATCTTATTGTCTTAGCTAAGGAGTTGGCAAGTTTGGCTTAGAGAGGCAATGTTTAGCCCTTATTTGGTACTACAGGACGCTTAGGTTGCTTACTAATAGGAACCAGATGCCTTTTGTTGCCCAAAAAGGGATTTCTCCCAAAAGGAAAGTCTTAGGTACAAGTTCTAATAGCCTAGTAGTAGGTCTAAACTCCTATTTACTTTGCTCTGGGGTACCCTGCCTTATTAGGTCTTATTAGGTTTCCCAGGGGATTTTTTATCAGATGAGGTAATCTGAGATAGAAGATGAGATTCTCCCTGCAGGCCAAAATGCTCCCCTTTATATACATAAATACAGGAGGCTGTGCCAGCCAATCAGAGAACTGGTGGCTTATAAATTAAGGCACAATCGCTTACTAATGCCAGGCACAAGCTGACAAACCCAGGCACATTAAGGGGAATCACTTTGAGCAGAGGAGTCCAAATTTGGCTTGCTCTGCCAAAGAGGCTGGCTATGCTGTGCAGAGCTGTACAGACTAATGGGGACGAGGTCACATGGTAGCTAGGGGTCACATGAGCACTTCGTCTCACTAGCACTTAGCTAAGTAATCAGATAAATAAAGAGAAATTAAAAGAATAGTGAGCTACTGTATGTACAAATGTGCAAGTATAAGGGTATGACTAGAGAGATTAATGAATATCTCAATAACCAGTAGGTGGAAAAATCTGGAAAAATAGGGGTATGTAGGTCATGATAGGTGCTATCATTCCCTATGGTATCAAGGGGTATGGTCCACATGGAGCTGTGGAAATTCCACTTCTCGGGTGGCTGATTTGCTATGTGCATGCATGAAACTGGTTTCATGCAGGTCAGCGGGAAATGCTGCCAGCTGTGTGATATATCAGACAAAGGTAAGCCAATAATTGCATGCACAGAATCATACTGATACATCACCCCAGGCAAATTATCTTGTGGATGTGGGTTAGGAATGATATATTAGATGAAGGTAAGCCAATAATTGCACGCACAAATTTATACTGATACATCACCCAGGCAAACTATCTCGTCAGACACAGCTGGCTGGGGTAGGCATGATGTATCAGATGAAGGTAAGTCAATGATCACACATGCATAGTGTTACGATCGGTATATTCTCAACCCCTATCTTTTCCCCTATGTTCGTGGACTTATCGTTTTCTGCGTAAACCACAGACACTTCTAGCCCTTCACCCTTTCTCTCGTGCTATTACTCATCCCTGCTTCCGCTTCACGCACGAGACTTCTTGTCTTCTCCGCTTTCACTCTTCTTTTGTTTCACCTCTTCACAGAAGCGTTCGATCACGCTTCTCTTCCATTCCTTCACACACATGTTTTCCTCATGTTTATGCTTCCCTTCCATTCTGCCACACCGTGTGTTGGCCTTATGTTTCTCATCTCCGTTTCCACCCTATGCCCATTTCCCCGTTTATTACCGGATCGTTAGATACGCTCCAAACATGTACATACCTCCAGTAGGTACTTAAGGCTCGATGCCACCACCAGAGAACTCCAGTCTAGTTCTCTTGGTGCTTACCCTTAAAGCATTATAAGAAGGACTCCTTAGACCTGACAAGTCTCCTCTACATCTCCCTTGAGTCCAAGTTACTGTTGGCAACCTAAGCTTCGCTTCAAGGTTGTTTCAGCCGACAGGTCTTTGAGGACTGACATGAAGATGACATGACATTCCCGGAGGGGAAAATGGGGAAGGAAAAAGAGAGTGAAAACTAAGGTTGAGGAAGGAGTGGAAGATGCTACGGCAGAAGGAGAAGACATAAGGAAAATTGAAGAAACTGAAGAAACAAACAAATTTCCTGGGCGCTTAAATACCCAGGAGGAAATCCAAATTGAGAGGGCAGAACAAGTCAGGTGGGACGGAAGCGGAAAGAAGCATGGGAGAAAGGGAGCTCCATGGCTTCTTCGGAACAAAACAGGATCAGGTGGAGTCGGGACAGCTGACTGCGGACTGCGGACTGTGGACACAGCATGGGGAGATAGGGTGACTGCGGAGAAGGTTAAAAGGTGAGTGATGAAGCATGTGAGGACTTCAGCGAAATCCCGATGTATCAATTCCTCCTTGTAACCATTTCTTTCATCACCTTGTGCTTGGTGTCGGTGACTGTATTGGTCATCCTGGTCCTGACATGGGGAATCCTGGATCTCCAGGAGAGGGTGTCAGAGCATCGGGTGCCCATAGTGTTACAGAAATCCCCTGGATGTCCGAGGCTGAGGACACCTCATGGATTTCTTCTTCTCCTCCCGACGACCCCGATTCCGATTTCCTCCGATTCTTCAATTTGCCTTCTGATTCTTTCGACCCGTAGACGGAGTCCCGTTCATCTTCTGATCTTCTATTCCAACCGGGATTCCTGATCCTTTGTGCAGTCCACAGTATGTCTTCCCTTTGTTCCGTTCTGTTCTGTTCTGTTCTGTTCTGTTCTGTTCCTCCCCTTGACCCTGTTTCCTTTACAGACGTATCCCCTTCTAGAATGGCATTCCACTGTTCCATTTCCCCTTTAGGACTCCTTATTCAGAGTCCGCTCTCACGTATATAAACGCCCGTTGTACTTGTACTATTCCCCAGTTAGTTCTATGCAATACAAGTGTAGTATCTAGCCCAATCCGCCTGTGGACTCGCAAGTCTACTTGTCGAGACCCTTCTCTTGTCTCTTCGATTCACCAGCGCAGTAGACTCTTTGATTCCACCTCATGCCGCAAGGGTAACATAGGACCTTGGGCAGAAACCATCCAACTTTCTCCGACATTCGTCACGTGACTCCTCCGGATAAAGCTAGGTTCTACGCTTAGCG
>JBBPNN010000982.1:0-13280 GCA_038090935.1 Hortiboletus campestris | reverse complement strand
TTCCTGCTCCTCTGCCTTTCCCTCAACCCCCACAACCTCAAAGAGTGGACCATACTGCAAGATTGATGCAGAACTTTAATTTGGATCATCAAAGGCACCGTTCTAGACATTCCAATCATGTTGCTCATGCTGGTCCTGTGCATCCTCCTTCCATTCCACATCATAATGTCATCAATTTCCAGCATGAAGCAGATCAGCAGCAAGCTCAGGCTGAGGCAGAACAGGCACATTTACAGCATCAGAGACAAATGGAGCAACAGCAGCAACAGGCTTTGCTTCAGCAACAGTGGGAGCATCAGAAATATTTGGAGCATCAGAGACATTTGGAGCACCAAAGGCATTTGGAAATGCAGGCCCAACTGGAGCAACAGGAGCAGATACGTTTTCAGTGAGAACTGCTACATCAATGGTGATTGGAACAACATCAGCTGGCTATGTTACAACAACAGATGGGACACCAAAGATAATTGCAGGTGAATCAATGGGCATTACAGGAGCAGCAGAATCAGGTGCAAAATGAAATTCAACACGTACAACAGCTTTCTCAGGCCTTGCTCTCTGAAGCTCTTAGTGAACATAGTGAACACCAGCAGAACATTATTAGCAGGACCAACACAGGCAGCAGTGACAACCATCTCAATATAATTCTGATTCTAGCTCTCCTTCTATTTCCAGCTTTTCTACATCCAGAACTTCTACCCCAGATCCTGCTCCTAATGATTCTCAATCATCTGCACCTAGGAGTCCATCACAAAGACCAGCTGCAAGACCACTATCTCCACCTCCCCCACCCAATCCTAATAATTCTTCTGATTCATTCAGCTCAAGTTCCAGTGATTCTGAAGATAGTGGTAATGGTAATCCACAGCCTGCACCTGCACTTCATATTCACCTGGTGGTAGGCCATATCAAGAGCCAGTCCTAATTCACTCTCTTGAGTTCATGAACATCCAATGTTCCAATTGCCATACTCTACATTTCATCTCTGAAAAGCTTTCCAACTCTCCTCACTTTAGCATATGCTATCTTTAAGGCCAGGTTAATCTTCCTCACATTCAACAGTGGCCACAAAATCTTCAAGATCTCTTTGATGATCCACAGGATCATACTGAGTTCAAAAAGAAGATTCGCCAGTACAATAATGCTTTGGCATTCACTTCTGTTGGTGTTGACATCAATGATCAAGCTGTTCAAGGATCTGGTCCTGCATCTTTTCATGTTCATGGTGCACTCCACCATGTCATAGGAGCTCTCATGCCAGCAGAGGAAGTGGAACACTTCTATGCTCAACTCTACATCTATGATCCACAGCAGGCAAATGATAGGTGTGTTCAATGCAATCCTTTTCTCAATCCTGGAATATTGCTGGTTCTCTCCACTACCTTGAGTGCATCACATCCATATGCTGAGGTCTACAAGCAAGCTTATGAAATTATGAGGGTTAGTTTTTATTGTTTATTTTTTTATACATGAATTCATGTTATATTATGTAGGCCAAGCCTCCAGAGGAGCATATAGATGTTTGCATGCAAATTCATTTACAGCAGGATGCCGATGCAAGACAATACAATCTTCCCACTGTGGATGAAATAGCTGCAGTTGTTCCTGGAGATGGTTCTTAGCACATCAGGGCTTACCGTGATATCATTGTGCATTTGCAAGAAGGTGGCCTACATCACATCAGCAACCTACATCCTTCCTATCTTCCCCTTCATTATGTTCTGTTCTTTCCACATGGAGAGGAAGGATGGCATTTGGAGATTCCTTTACAAATTGCTGATGGAAATCCACATCACTCCAAGAAAGTCACCCAACTCCTTCGGTATGCCTATAGGTTGCATGTGCGCCCACCTGAGATAGAGCCACATAATATCTTCAAGGGTGGTAGACTTTTTCAGCAGTTGGTCTGTGATGCCTGGGCTTCAATTGATCAGTGCAATCTTACTTGGATTGCCAACAATCAGACACGACTTAGAGCTGATCTGTATCAAGGATTGCAAGATCACTTGGGACATGGTGATGCTGATCAGGACATGGGTCAAATTGGTTGTGTCATTCTGCCTTCCACTCACAAGGGTGGGGCTCACTATATGCAGCAGCTACTCCAAGATTCCTTGGCCATTTGTAGAGAATACAGAAAGCCAGATCTGTTTTTGACCATGACTGCCAATGGAAGCTGGCCAGAAATCACTCAGAATGTTCTTCCAGGTATGTATATTGTATATGCATTCAATTTGCTATCTAAGTTGGACCACTAATCTGACCATTGACTATAGGTCAAACTACTGTGGATAGACCTGATCTGGTTGCTAGAGTCTTCCATGGCAAGCAGCAAGCCCTCTTAAAAAAGATTAAAGATGGCTACTTTGGACATGTGGCTGGATTTGTCTACACCATTGAGTATCAAAAAAGGGGCCTACCTCACATGCACCTTTTGATCTTCTTGGAGGAACAAGACAAGATTAGGACTGTGGATCAGATTGATAGTGTCATTTCAGCACAGATACCTGATTCCAATCTCCACTCACAACTTTACTCTGTTGTTACCAGATGTATGCTCCATGGTCCCTGCTCTCTTCAGAGATGTCTTGAGAACAATCTCTGCAAGAAGCACTTTCCCAAGGCTTATACTCCACATACCATTATTAAGGAGGATGGCTATTCAGACTATGCTCACCCAGAAAATGGCAGGACTATTCAAAAGCATCAGAATGTCTTTGACAACAGACATGTGGTTCCTCATTCCAGAGAGCTCTTGGTGGAGTTTGACTGTCACATCAATCTGGAAGTTTGTGGCTCCATTAAGGCAGTCAAGTATATTCACAAGTATATCTATAAGGGTCCAGATCGTGCCACCATCCAAACAGAGGGCCATGATGAGATTTGAACCTATCTTGATGCCAAATACATCTCCTCTACTCAAGCATGTCACAATATCTTTGAATTTCCTATGCACATGGAGTGGTCCACTGTCTATTGTCTACCCATTCATCTTCCAGGTCAACAGTCTGTAGCCCATGACCTTAGAAGACATGGCAAACACTTGCAGGACTTTCTACACATGCCTTTACCACAAGGAAATTGGGGTCTTCAGGAAGGAAACCAGCTCATCAATGAGCAGCTCCAATACAATGTGCAGGAGTTACAACAATTTGTCCAAAGAGGTCTATCTATCCTTAATCCTCAACAGACTGCTCTTTATGATGCAGTCATGAACAGTGTCATCAATTCCCTTGAAACTCCATTTTTCCTTCACAGTGGTGGTGGATATGGCAAGATCTATCTGGAAAACCTCATTTCTGCTTCAGTTCGTGCAAGAGGTGAAATTGTCCTTTGTGTTGCCTCAGAGTAATTCCCATGCTACAAATAGAGCTACTTAGACCCATAGTTAGGACTATACTTAATCCCTTAGGATAAGGGACAGCTAGGACACCTTTAGGGAGAAACCTCATAGATTCCCAGCTAGTAGGGCAACCTAATAGTTCATTAGTACCTTGAGAAAGGGCATTTTCTGATCTGTATAAGCTGATTGCCAACTCCATAGTGCATAATAGAATCACTTTCAGATAAGCTATTCTATGTGACTAAGTGACTAAGTGACATCTGTGAATCACTAGCGAGAGTCAAGCATGTTGACTCTACTTACCCAATTGAGCCTTCCTAGTTGATTGGAAGCCTATTGGAAGTCATTTGAGAGCACATCTTAGGGAAGTAACCCTAGTTGCCATGAACCACTCTTCTAGCAATCTAAGAGTTGGATTGTCTAATCTATTTTCTTACAGATTACCAGTACATCAAGTACACCACCACTACTGAAAGCCAGACTAGTGAGTGTATTACTATAGCAATTCCCCTCAATCTCATTGAAGTTTGATGAATAAACCATGGACCTGATAGTCAACCCCTTTCTATGAGTTGGTACTTGTTTAAGTTGCAATTTGTCCAGGGAAGAGTACTACCTCATTTCAGGTTTACTATCCGTAGAGATAGGATTAGTCGTCTGGTGAGCATTTATTAGTGTTTCTACTGATCTTATCTAGAAGGAAGACACTGTGGTGTGGGGTGATGGCAGTGTAGAAAATGAGACACAAAATGATAAGTACAACTAGGAGGGAGAAAAAGAGAAATGATGTAAGTGGGTGAAACACAGTGTCACCATCAGCCAGGGAAGTGGTAGACTGGGTCGGACTAAGGGTAGTCCAGAGTAAAATGGAGGCCAGAGATGGTACAAGAGAAGAGTAAGATGGTGGCAGCAAGGAATGATAAGATGGCAGAGATGATGTGGAGGAAGTAGAAACAAATGATGACAAGGGACAAATAGATGGTAATAAAGTGGTGATATATGGTGGTAATGGTGATAACAGTGTATTGGTTGGGAGAGAATGAGACAGTAATAGTATGTACTTGACATGGAGTTCAATAAAGTAAAAAGGGACGAACAAGAAGCCAGTGCAAAGAAGTCTGGAGATAAAGATGGTAATGGTGCAGGGCACTTGATTGTAACTGCTGCCAGGGCAGATGATGTTGCTAGAGATATGGCTACGGGTTCTTTGGGGGTTGAAATGTCAGTCATAGTGATACTTAAGGAAATAAACACTAGTCTGGAGGTCTTGGCAGGCCTTGGCAGTGGCTGTGGGGTTTGATCTATTGGGCTATTAGCAGATGGCATGGTATGGAGAATATTACTAGTGCTGGTAGTTGACTGTTGGACTATGCAAGACCAGAGTAGATGTAGACTCAATGGCAGAGATTGCATCCAAGGAGTCCTGTATACAGGCACATTCTGGAAGATGTGGGATGGGTGATTGGTCTGTCAGATACAGATAACCACTGTTACCTTGGACTACCTTGCCAGAGTGAAGATACTTGATGGCTTGCAAGCAGTTACGTATGAAATGTTCTGGTGTGCCACAGAAGGTACAGGTCTGTCAACAAGAATGGTGAGCAGTGAAGTCTGAAGCAGAGTAAGGGACAGGTGATGACAGGGTTGGAAGTCCAGTTAGAAGTCCAGTTGGTGAAGCAGTGGAGTAGGCAGTAAATTGCAGTGACCAGATGGCAGAGTTGGTGGTGGAGAACAATGTTGGAGTTGGTCTGGACTGTCAATGGGAATTGGTCAGTGTTAAATGCACTCATATTATATGGTAGTAGTTCATTTATAGTAGTTAGTTCACATGCACTTCATGTAGCATATGTATATAGCATTTGGACTCAGTTATCTGAGTTACAATTCACTCTTGACCAACTACCACTATCATCCCTGTGAGTTACCACCTCCAGCAGGTAAGCCAAGTAGCTGCATACTGCATGCTCCCAACAGGTTATGAGCCCTGGTAATCATGCTGTGTGACTTGCTTGCCACCATCACTTTGGTTTATCCTGCTCTCACCTCAGAATGCATTTTCATGCTTGAACACATGCAACCAGACCCTGAACATAGGGGGAGACTATGTCTCACTGGTCCAAGGCTCTAAGAGCATTGTAATGTGTGTATCCGCCCCTTCTCTCCTTGTTTCATACATTGTAAGAAGTTCACTGATGCCTTTTTGTCCTAGACCCACCCTGTTCTCACTATGTCCAACAAAACCACCAGCTCCAATGCCAACAAGGTCCCCACCTTGATCAGCACCAACTACCTTACCTGGTACCCCATCATGAAAGCCTACCTCCATACCATTGATGCCTGGTGGTCCATCAGCACCGAATGCCCCAACAAGCTCATTGAGGAAGGATCTGACAAGGTCCTTAATCAGTCCCATATTGATGATTGGCACAGTGCCAATGAGAAAGCCCTGATCATACTTGCAAAATTCCTGCGGTACATGGATATTTTTACTCAAGTAAATTGCTCAATATGAGCACATCTGGTGTGCCTGGTGCCTCCACCACCCCTTCCTCTCCGAAGGAGAAAGGAAAAGCAAAGGAAGGAGATGTGACTATGCACTCCACCCTTGACAAGATAGAGCGCATGACACTCATTGCCTGGCAGCAGTACATCTCAAAGTGTAAGCCCTGGCAGGACGACAGCACCAGGAAAATCTCCACCATCAAGCATAAGCCTGTGGATCTCCAGTTCCAGCAGCAGTGCCCTTTGGGCCAGCAGCAGCAGGGAGAGAACCAGCAGCAGCAGGGAGGAGGCCCCTAGAAGAAGACCACTTACAGCCAGCACTCAGTGCAAGGCCAAGTGAAGCAGAATGCTTGTGCACAATGCCATGAGAATGCCCACTCCAATGAGGCTACTGCCTCCTTTGCCTTCTTCAATGCCATCATCATCAACCCAGCCATTGTTGAAGCCAGCCTCTCCATCATCAACCCCAATTGACTTGCTTACACCTCTTGTGAGACCCATTACAGCCCATCAGCTTTCCCCCAGATGAAGGACACAATCTCACTCACTCACTGTCTCGGTGTTACCCTGACCATTGAGATGGTTCAATGTCTTGAGAAGGCCATGAACTGCCCACTCACTCACACCCCCATCATTAACACTGGAGATTATGATTTCAGTGCCCACTCACTTCACCAACAACTTCAATGCGTTCATCAAGTATCAGGCATACACCATGCTGCACTATATGCAGACTGCAAATGGCAAAGTGCCAGTCTTAGGTGAAGGCAGTGTCCTAATCTGCTATAAGGAAAAGGTTGTGTGATTATTGCCAATGATCAACATGCAAGATTGTACCATCAATCTCATCTCCCTTGATACCCTCCTCAAGAACAATTGCCTATTCGCTCAGAGCACTGAAGGCTTTATGCACATCATCAATGATTGCACCAAGCATGACCTGATTTCCTTCCATTCCCATGGAAGTAGTACTATGTACTGGGTGAGAGCCCCTATTGTCCATGATCATACATGAGCAAATATTGATAAGATCACCATTGATTATGAGTTGCTCCATTGCTGCCTAGGACACCCCTTCAAGGATGTTCTGAGAGCTGCACGAAAACATATCAGAGATTTCCCAAGCATGACTATCCCACCTGTGAAACCAGTTTGTTCTGGCTGTCAGCTAGGCAAACAGCCTAATCAGCCTTTCACTGCAGATGATGTTCGTGCAAAGAAACCATTTGAACTTGTACACTCAGATCTGAAGTCTTTTGAGACTGAGTCTTATTACAGATCAAGGTACATCATTGTCTTTTATGATGATTATACATCTTAAACCCCTCTGGACTAAGGACCAGGCACTTTTTGCCACTAAAGAGTTCATAAAGTATGTTCAGAACCAGTACTCCACCTCCATAAAAGGCTGGATGTCCAATGCAGAGGGAGAATACAAGTTGAAAGCCTTTGGGAAATTGATGTGCAACAATGGTATTCATATTTATGAGTCTGTGCCCCATACCCCACAGCAGAACAGATGTGCTAAGTGATTTATTCACACTCTTTTGAACAAAGCACAGGCTATGCATTTTCATGCTTGCCTACCTGATTCATACTGGGAGTTTGCTGTCCAGCATGCAGTACATGTGTACAATCACACTCCCAAACAAGGTCTCAACTGGAGGATGTCTCACAAACTTTTGAATAAAGTTCCTCCAACAATATCTCATCTATGGATTTTTGGATGCACTGCATATGTTCACCTATCAGTGGACACTTGTGGAGGCAAGCTGCAACCTAAATTGCAGCTAATGATTTATCTATGAATAGTGCCAGGAAATGAATGCAACTATCTGTTTATGCATCCCAATAATGCACTGCATATATATGTATGCACATGCCATATTCAATGAGAACTTATTCCCTTGATGTCCAGGGGCTTGGCCTCACAAGCCTGTAAGTGCAGCTCTGCAACCCCACAGGCATCCCAAACCCTCCTTATATCCACCTTCTGAAGTGGAAAGCAATGATGATGATTTACTAGGTCCCTTGAGCTGCACTCGCCATGCTCCTCCAAACCCAAGTCCACTACCTTCTATGTGAGCACCCTGGCCCAAATCTGCTGACTGAGAGTTGACTCCATCCCATCCTCATACCACTCCTAGAAGACTCCCTCCTTTGGATGCCCCTCCTGCCTTGCCATGATGCTCTGAGCATATTAGACAGCTGCCTCATTGGCCTGGCAATCTTTATGGAGAGCGCCATAATCTGATACAACAAATCAAGGAAATTGAGCACAATTTGTGCTGCAAAGACCTTACCAGTCAATCCACCCCTTCTATGCTGGAAGCACCCACAGTTCCTGGTGCAATACCTCCATCTCCCACTCTTTCAGAGGACAACATGAAATGCATAGTCTGGGAAGGGGAAGTGCTATGGTTTCATACCTATGTGCAATGGCTGTACATCTCAGTGAATGGCCTTACTGAGACCCCCTTCACCTACCAGAATCAGAGTGAAAGCAATGGTTTAAAGCATGCAAGACAGAATTAGACATTCTAAAACAATGCAAGGTCTTTGAGGTCACTGACTGCTTCTCTGGCTGAAAGGTCATTAGGAATTGCTGGATATTTGATGAAAAATCTGATGGCTGTAAATGTGCCTGACTAGTAGCGAAAGGGTTCTTGCAAGTCGAAGGTCTTGATTTTGATCAGATCTTTAGCCCAGTTGTCCAATTTGAAACAGTGTGATGCATGCTCATCCTAGCTGCCTTAGAGAACTGGCATCTGTCCAGTCTCAATGTGCGATCTGCCTATCTACATATATGACAAACTAGATGAGGAAATCTATATGGAATTTCCAGAAGGCTTTGTGCCTCCTCATCTAAAGAATAAAGTTCTCCAATTACTCCACACCCTATATGGGTATAAACAAGCAGGTTTAGCTTGGTGGAATGAGCTCAATCAATTGATGAGAGAACTAAGCTTTGAGTGACTGAAGACAAATGCTGGCCTCTTTGTTTACAAAGAAGGAAACCAAATCATCATAGCTATAATCTACATAGATGATGCTCTCTTTTGTGGCCCCTCAAAAGCCTCAGTCGAGAAAGTCAAGGCTGCCTTTATGAAAAGGTGGGAATGCCATGATCTTGGGGATGCACGTGAATTCCTCTGAATGAATATTTGTTGAGACAAATGCTGGTTACTGTATACATCAACCAGTGTGAATACCCCAAGAAAGTACTAGAGTGATGCAGAATGATCAATGCAAAACCTGCCTGCACATCTTTGCCTCAGAGTTATCAACCTGAGAAGAATACAGCCCCTGTCAATATGGAACTTTGGACATGATTCCAGACAGTGATTGGCTCGTTATTATACTTAATGCTTGGGACTCACCCAGACATTGCTTATGCAGTTACACAAATGGCGCAACAGTCTGCCAATTCTACTCAGAAGCACTTAGATAAAGCCCTGTATATTTGTCAGTAGCTGATCAGCACTTGCAATTACTTGCTTGTGTATGATGGTACTTCTGGATGTGGTATCACTGCTTGCACTGACTCTAATTGGGGAGCAGATCCAGATAGTGATTTGAGGTCCAGTTAAAAAACTGGTGAATAACCAGAACTGAACCTGACCTTGACCAATCATGACCAGACCATCGATGAACAAACACATCAGTCATTGACAGTCATGGTCATAGTTCTACCTTTTTATTTAAAATGAAATGACTGACCATGACTGGTCATAACCACCGGAATGCAAACTAGATATAAGACAACACAAATAGACTACATATCAAGGACTTCGACTAGGTCCATATCATAACTTGCCAACTCTTCATCCATCTTGTACAGATCCTTGAAGTCTTGTAGGAAGATGTCCTCAATCACTTCTGAGTTGACTGCAGCATGATCAATTCCCATATGCCATGCATGCTTGAGTATTTGCAGTTCTTCAAACCTATCTGCCCCTAAATGTGAGCAATGGTCTGTTGCAATTTCTGCACCTGCTGAAAACAAATGTTCACAGGGAACAGATGACACTGGAATGGTGCAGATATCTTGCACAACTCAGGCGAGTGTTGGATATGCAGCTCCATGTTGTGCCCACCATGCAACAATGACCATTACCTTTGACACGTCATCTGGTAGATCATCAAGATAGCATCATAACTCAGCTGCCCAGCCAAGACTTGACCCAGAGTGACTAGCCTTTTCAACGAGTGTGCAATGGTGATGTTCAAACTTGTAGATGAGTGTGTCACCATCAGGTACATTGGTGGCAGCAGCTCCATCACTTGCTTTTCGGGCATTCATCTCCTGCAGGTCCTGCCAGTACTCATGTACAGTTTCTTTGATGACCTTGAGTGCATCGTTGTGCCAGTTCTTGGCACATATATTTCCAATTGCGATCTCCTTGGCCTGCTCCTTGGCACCCTCCATGCCATTTTGATGTAATCGAGTTTGTAATACAGGTGGAGGACTGTGGCAACAAACATGTGAGCGAACCACCCCAAATTTGTGGACTGCTGACTTACCAAGTGCAAGAATATACACCGGCTTGTTGTCAAAGCAGTTGTAATACTTGGTGACCTTGTTGATACCATCTTGGATTACATTGCTGTAGATTGAATACCATGGGATTTTGAGCCCCTTCTCTGATGCTGTGAGTAGTTCTTCAATTTTGGGGATTGCATGCCATAACGTGGCGCATGATTCACCTGAAAATAGGTGTTGTACATTGTTTGCATCCTGTAAATAAAATGAATCACAAAAAAATAAAATGGACATGGATGTAACTCACTGCGATGACAGAACACATGTCATTGGCCAACTCCCAATCCTTTGCTGACAAAGCAAACCCAGTCCAGGGAATTCACTTCACTCACCCATCCTGTCAGATGGTTGAAATCAGTCCATATAGCTCATTGGCAGATTGAATAAACATGTTGATGGACTAGGGTACAAGTCAGCTTTGTGTGAGACTCAACACAAGGATAACATACCTGACATAGTTGGTATGCTCGACCAAGCATGCTGTCTGCAGTTCCCCATCAAATGTTGCTGTGTAGTGGAATGTGGAGAGGGGGATCAATCCCACACTTGACTTGGAGAGTCTCAAAATATTTGATTCACTACCCAGAACATTGCATTTTGATGGCGAGGGTGCAGATGGTGGTGACAACATCAGGCGAGTCATCCAGGACATGGTTTTCAAGAAGAGTGAAATCATACTCCCAGATTGTAGTGGCAGTTCCAACATTGGATATCTTGGTGATGATGGAGAGAATGGAGGTGACAGCTAAGTTGACAATGTGGGCAATGCATGCAAGGCAGTGAGAATTGACATTGAATGAATAGACATGGTAGTGATGCAAGAGACTTTCAATCATGTCAGCAGCTTTGTTATTTGAGGAGGCATTGTTGGCAGTAAGGCAAAAGAGTTTGCTTGATGAGGTTATGATGATACCAGCCCTTTCACATAAACCAAGAAAGTACTGAGCTATGTTGTTGCCTGTGTGTGCACCTGATAGGCCCCAGAAAGTGACTACTTGAAACTGTAGAACCCACTTCTTGTCATTGATAAGCTGAATCCAGTGTGCCGTCAATCCCAGGAAAGAGGCCTTGGTTTGATCAATGGACCAGAGATCCATTGTGATAGTGACATGACCACTCACAGGAGACCAGAAAAAAATGAGAACAAGCTACTAAAAAGTAAAATATAGACAGTACCTGGATGTCTACCTTCAGCTCCTTCATGAAGTTGTGGAACTTGTTGTGGATGAACATTTTGACATCATGAGTTGAAGGCAAGTCCACCTTGGTCGCATTTGGCTGCATTGCGACAAGGCAGTTCCAAAAGGTTACCTTGCTTGCAACTGCAAGTGACTATGCACTCCCATTAGATCCACGTTCACAACCACACACAAGCTCACTCACCTGATCATCACAAACCACAAACTGTGCAACTGACCTCAACACATCATCCCTTGAGAACATGCAGATCCCTGGCGATACAACCAACACATTGTTAAGTGTTGCCTGTCTGTCACATTTCATCTTTTCTTTTGTTCTCTCTGCCACGATCTCATGAGTAATTGCATAATGGTTTTCCAGAATATCTTGTTCTGCATATTGTTGCTGGTACAAGTCGTAATGTGTGCGGATATGGACATGACATGTCAAATTGCTGCAAGTATAGAACACCTTGCATTTGCCAAATTTGCTGATCAGTTCCTTGTTCTTCCTACCACTCAGTCAGTCCCAGAATACAGTATGTGCAAGTCATGGTACTTACTTGCATACATTGCACCAATGCCCAGTTTCAATTTGCTCTTGCCATTCTTACTTGTGAATCTGACCTCCACACAAACTGAAAATATGGTAAGCAGGTCCTTTGTGTTTCTCATTTTTGTGTTCTGAACAGGCCTGATCTCTCCATGATGCTCATCAGCAATGTTGGTCTATAGAGGGGTGAGTACATGATACAAACAGTCTTTGAAACACGGTGATATACACTCACCACCCCTTCATCAACAGTTTGGTGCTGCTTGTTATTGTAACCACACCCACCCTCTTTGCCATCCCTCTCTGAAACCTCCTCTGGCTCTTCTTTCATGAACTCAACTTCCTTAATGGACATCACACTGGCTTGACATTGCTGCTTGTGAACATGGTGTTTTTGTGACATGCATTTTGTTTCATTCTCAGTGGAGTCACTCACTGACAAATGGCCATTGTCAGTGCCCACATGTGCATATTTTTTCCCCTTTCCTTTTTTTTTCAGAGGGTGTGACCTTGTACCAGTTTTGTGATGCTGTTCACAGGCCTTGTGAGTTAAGAACCATTGGTGGTTGAACTTTCTTGCATCTGCCATTCTGGGCAGGAATGGCAGCAAGGGTAGACAGTCTTACTCTTTGAATTTTACCACCTAAATATCAAATTCCATGCTTCCTACACATTCCAGTGTTGGTCATGACTGATTGTAACTGACACTGTAACTGACAAGGACTGGTTACCAATTGTTCAATTCAGTCATTGCTGCGAGGCCAAATTCTACATGACCAGTTATTGTTACGATCGGTATATTCTCAACCCCTATCTTTTCCCCTATGTTCGTGGACTTATCGTTTTCTGCGTAAACCACAGACACTTCTAGCCCTTCACCCTTTCTCTCGTGCCATTACTCATCCCTGCTTCCGTTTCACGCACGAGACTTCTTGTCTTCTCCGCTTTCACTCTTCTTTTGTTTCACCTCTTCACAGAAGCGTTCGATCACGCTTCTCTTCCATTCCTTCACACATGTTCTCCTCATGTTTACGCTTCCCTTCCATTCTGCCACACCGTGTGTTGGCCTTATGTTTCTCATCTCCGTTTCCACCCTATGCCCATTTCCCCATTAGTTACCGGATCGTTAGATACGACCCAAACATGTACATACCTCCAGTA
>JBBPNN010000981.1:0-13290 GCA_038090935.1 Hortiboletus campestris | reverse complement strand
TCACAATTGCCAGCAAGGCATCGTGCTTTATCCATAGAGACATGCCAATCACAAGCCTGCTGCCCGTAGCAATGTGGACATGCGAACCACATGTGCAATCTTGAATAACCATGACAACAATGTTACGCGAGAGATTCGAGAGATCCGGCTCATGCGAACCGCGACAAAAATGCGCACGACATCTTAGAGGTACCTTGTTCACTCACAGGGGTAGTTGGTAGCGAACAACCACCGCTCGGTGGCAAAGTCGGATGACGTGTCGGGAACCGGAGCAATGGAATCAATCTAGACCCGGGCGCGACGGCGCAGACCAGCCTATCAACCTACGACCGCAACCACCAAAACTGTCTGGCTGAAATGGATCCCGCAGAGAGCCTTCGTGTTGCCAGTGAAGGGTTTGATCTGCTCTTTGCGAATGACTTGGTCGGCGCACTCGACTTGTTCAGCGACGACTGTTACCGAGATTCTCCTTTCCATCTCATGGGCCTTGGCGTGTGTGCCTTTCTCAAGGCAGCGCTTGGAATGGAGGTACGGGTTGTCTCGCAGTTATGTGTCACATTTCATTGAGTTTCTCTGCTATTTAGCCCGAGCTCATGGAAGACGCGACTCAATGTCTTGAGTCATCACAGGCGGGGGCAAAGAAGTATATGAAGTTGGCGAAATCGTGCGAACCTTCTCATAGGTTTACCCCCGGTCTTGAATGGGAGGTTCTCCATACCGATGCGGTTCTTTTGCTAGGATTGACACACGCATTGACGTGAGCAATACGTCCGTGGCTGATAGTTCCTCCCTAACGACACGTGTCCTGCAGTGAGTCGTACAGGGGATATTTGCAATGTCTGTCAGTTATCTATTATTCTTCAAACTGGCTGTGTTGCTGAAATATCTACAGATACGAGTTTAATAGGCAAGATTTTCCGTACGACTTCGCATTTCACCGTAGGTTGACATGTAGGCGCTAGCGCACATTCAAAGTTTACCAAGTATACCTTTATTAATGAGCTCTCTTCCCTGTCCATCCTCGCTGATGCATCATTTTCTAGATTGTTCAAGACCTTATACCCGAGCGGACTAGACGGTTATGACACCCCAGGACACACTCCTACTCCGTCTCGTAAAGGGTCGACTCACAACATCCGATCCTCTGCAACATATCCTGCTCCACAGGCACGATCCTCAGGATTCCTGGCAAGGTGGGGATTCGTGTCTTCAACGTCCGCACCTCCCAATGCTCCCATGCTTGGCACCATAAATAATCCATCAAGTGACGCAATTGAAGAGCTGATCTTGTCAGGCGTTGCATTTGGTGAGTGCTGATCGGCGCCTGATGTTCTTTGTGCTTCTGCTTTACTCAACCTGGTCGTCCGATCGAGGTTACGGGCTTTTCAACCTCGTTTTTTCCCTTCTTCCTGCCAAAGTCAGGTGAGGGATATGCCCCAGAAAGAGGTCCTTGACATTATCGTTTTATCTTAGGACTTTGGTAGGCATTTTGGGGTACAACCATGATCGCCAACTCGCCCTCCAGGCTCTTGCCGTATCTGCCGCTCGATCGGACGTACATTCCGTATTCGCAGGGTGCGTTTTTCTATTCATTTTCCTGGTGTGATGCTTATTTCCATCGTGAATTCAAGGCTGGTTCTGATGACGTATTACGGGGTCATATTACTCATGACAGGATATCATGCAGATGAAGAGCATATTGTGAGGCAGTACACAGGGATCGTAAACAAGTGTGTGATTTCTCTTGTGATCAAGTTACTCCCCCACAACGTATCCTAGAGTCTCGGCACGGTACCCAAAGGGCACCTTATGGATTCTGAACAAGGTACCCCGTCTTCCCCCATTGGATGGTCGTGATCAACTGTTTAACTGCCTGGCAGGCAAAAATCCAGCGCATGACAAGGGATTTCGAAGGGGCAATCAAAACGTTGAGAGAGGGACTAACACCCGATAGGCCAGAAACGTTCCCTCAGGCGGATGTATTGGTACACAGTTTTCTCGGTTCTCGATCTGAAAGAAATAGCTCGATACTGATTTGGATGTAGCTTGCCTTCGAGCTTGCCTTGACGCTACTTGGCTTCAGGCGATATGAAGAATCCGCGGAGATCTTTTTGGAGTTGATAAAAATGAATAACTGGTGACTTGGTTTACGTTAGCTGGTGGTCGGTGCGAGCATATTGATTATATCAATTTTGGCAGGAGTCATGCTACATACCTTTTTACCGCTGCAGGTCAGTTTCGTCGAATTGAGGATCGGCTGGCGTTTCGGATTGACTCCTCTCAGGGTGCTATGTATCGTCCGGCAGGTTGGATGAGGCACAGAGCCTACTAGACAAGGTTCCTCAGAGCATCAGCAATCGAAGGAGGTTGATGCCTACCGAGGTTTTCATTCAAAAGAAGTGTATGTCCAGGATTTCTTGGAGTTGAACTGAATGTTCAATGGCTTGGTTCGAAGTGGAATTCTACAAGAGGAAACAAGTCCGGCGCGGCGGTAATCCTGCTCGTTACGTGGAAGCGATCAGAATCAGTCCCGCGGAGGGTCTGTGTCTCATTCGTGCTCATTCCCATAACATTTTCTGACTATGAATTTTTTAGAACTTGGCATCTGTGAGTGAAATGATTTGATGTAGCAATGTATCCTGACTAACTTGACTGTCCGATAGTCTGGAATACCCATGCTCATATCGATGAAGCTACCGCACTGGCGCACATCGAGGAGTTTAGTAAATTCACGCCGCCGATTGGAATCGAGAGTAATCCGTTGCTCGCTCAATCCGCTCCACCGGCAAGCACCCACCTCGACCTGGATACACCCGACGAGCTTGCGATTCGGTCTCTCATCCTTGGCGTCGTTCATCGTACGATGGGAGACTACGTGACTGGGCGAATCCTACTTCATGACGCCTTGAAGCACGGGGCGAACATCGAGATTAGCACATGGGTCAACGCCGTCGCCTATTTCGAACTGGCGGTCCTGGAGATGAAGGAAGGTGAGCAAAAAGCTGCAGCAAGGGAAGTCACATCGGAGAAAGTGGTGGGCAAGGATGAGGAGTGGGGCCACACGTTCAAGGTGGCGAGGGAGATGTTGGCGGAGGCGACTGGTCTGTGCACGCGTGAGATGGATATGTCGTCGAGGTTGGATGGTCGGATCGTGATGCTGAGAGAGGAGATCGAGAAGAAGATGGGGATGGTGGGGTATGAGGGATGATCGATGAAGCTCAAATGGCTGAATTGGACAATTGTACGAATGGTGAAAGATCATGAATGCATGCAGACTTATCTCTGGTTGGCCCTCCATTGAGTAGCTCGGCTATTATGTCATACCTTTTGCCGCTCGACTGGACATGGTGATCGACATTAGACAGATCAAGAACGCGTGAAATGCTTGAGCAAACCTGTACACTTGGCAGTAGTAAGCTATGTAGATATGGGGAGCAGTTTACTGTACAATTACAGTACGTCAATGATGTGGAAGAAAGTGAACAGAGTATAAAGTGTGTACAAGCGGATATCAGTAAAATGTGAATTTGCCGACGAGGCAGTCTTGGTTATTACATGATAGATAAGCTTGTTCGTCATGGGTGATAGTACCATCGAAACCGTCAGGGTGTCATTCCAGCCAGTGCCGTCGTAGGAAGGGACCTCACTTAGGACGTAGTCGGCGGCAAAGGAACCCGCGGCCCAACCAATGTACCCGAGAAGAACTGGGGCGCATAGCCAGTAGTAAGTACACGCGCGGATACATCATCGTACGCTTGGGGGACTGACCGTCCGAGTTGACAGCCTGATAGTCGATCTGTTGGGAGAGGTAGGCGACACACGAGTCCACGTCACCTCCACCAGTTTCAGTGTTGAATGCCTGCCGGCCGTTCGCGCGAAGCCAGGTGAAGAGAGGGTACCAAGCGCTCTCGATGTTGTTCGTCACGCACTCGGCATGGGTCCCACTGGTATCACACTGAACCACCGACAAGGAAAATAGGTTCAGGAATGTTGCTTACGAGCCGTCATAGTCGAGATACTTGTGAACGTCCATCACGAGGTTGGTGATGGTCCCGTCGGGGTTCCTCACCATATCGAGCGCTGCAGCAGAACCGCTCGAAACAAATGTCTCGGCGGACGTGTAGTCGTTGCCGGGAAGAAGGATTATTTGCGAGGTGGCACCGGTGGAACGAATCGCAGTCACTGCGGCCTGAACCGATTCACCCCAGGTCGTGATGTTCTGTGCACGGCCGTCAAGTTTTGTTAGGAATCCCCAGTCAAAGTAGACTCACGAGAATATCGTGAGGCTCATTCATACTGCGATTTGTCAGCCAATTTGAACGGACGTGATTCAGACAACTTACACTCCGAAGATGATCCGGCTCTCGTTCTTCCAATAGTCGGCAATGTTGTACCAGAGCTCAGCAAAGATCTCATTGGTTGGGCCACCCTGACCGATGACCTAGGGACGACCGTATTTCAGACCAAGGGCCTAGATCACGTTGACTCAAATTACCTTGCCATCATACCGTGCATAGTTGTGAATATCAATTTCACAGTATGCACCAGTACTCAAACATGCATTGATGAGCATGTTGTAGTTTGTAAATTGGGTCTCGTTGAGTACACCAGACATCTGGTTGTACGTGAGATACTGCCAGCCAACTGGGAGACGAAACACGTTGTAACCGTCGTTCTCGACAAAGTGTTGCATCTGACCCAGGCCATCGGCACCTACACACATTTGTGAGCATGAATCCAGGATGTGTCGTGCAAAAAGTCATCTTACAGCCCAGTTGTGAGAGAGGAGGGCAAGCCTGGGTGATGTTGCAGGTACCATCTGTGATGCATCCGAAATCTGCGGGGATCATTAGATAGCACTCGACTCGCGCAGAACAAGTGACATACCAAACCCTGCAATATTGACACCGGCGAACCTCAAAGGCTGGAGAGTCTGCGCGCTGACGGCGGCAGCAGCAGCAAGGGTGAGAGCAAACAACGACTTGGAAGCCATCCTGTGTACGGGAAGGATGGAACGTCAGGGAAATGCTTTATGTAGTTTATCATCCTGGAGGCGTTGTGGTATTCAAAAAAAAAGATTTACTCAACAATTCCGATCGGGTACCCGCAAAAGTGAGCGAGTGCGCATGAATGAGGCAATCGCCAACTTGTTTCATCAACGCCACTCAGGCATGGTGGTGCGATCACATGTGGACGACGGCTAGCAAAAAAGGATCAAGGGTCGTTTCAGCCTTAATCCACGAAACAAAAGCTGATAGGGTGTCTGTGAGTGCAAAGAGGGCATCCCCAACTCAAAAACACGCACTCTGACAGGTTCCAGGCAGAGGGTGATTGCAGCGGTCCGTGCGGCTGAGGGGATGTTTCAATGTTGCTTGGGTCGCAGAAGTGGGCTGTCGCCTCCACCACGACCATGGAGGAATGTCCCGCTACCTGGAGGAACGACGAGGGATGCCAGCAAATGAGGGCGAAAAAAAGAAGGAGGACAATGCTGGTACCGGAAAGGATGTGAGTGTTGCTGGCCACTCGCATCCAATCGCGTTCGGGCCGGAGTCCGAGTGACTCGACGGTCCGAGAAGACCAACCGAGCCGGCAGATCCACCCGGCAGTACCCCGGTCCTCAACGTCTACGTCGACTGCGCTCACGTTGTTGCATCTGCTTCGCAGGCAATGAAAGATAACGAATCACGGTCCGGATTTCAAGCTTCGGGTCCGAGTCAATTTTCTGTGCAGAGAACACACCAGACTCAGTTTCGCGAGCCCAATTTCAACATGGCTCACCGCATCCTCCGTGACACCGACGCATACCCAGCCACCCAAAGTCCAAACCATCCAGTGGACCCTCTCAAACGCCTTTAGCTTTGTCTCTAGGGGAATCGAATCCTTCATTCTCAATGCCACGGCGGGTCCAGTCAGTCTGAATACACTCTCCGAATTGCTTCAATGCTGATCGTGGTATCCCCAGGCAGACCAACCTGTAGCTGCCGGGCGCGTCAACAGCTCAGGATGGAGACGCGGCCGAGACTCGGAGATAAATATGAATGAGGACGAGGCGAGACATACATCGATGATTCGACACCACCAAGAACGTGGGAGGCGCTTCAAACCCGAACAGTCCTGTCCGAAACCACGCTCCAAATCAACAGACTCCACCAGAGAATGCCGTCGCGACCATGTGGAACCAACGTATATCGACGACGACGACCGGGGTAGGGCTGGTTCCCTCACACCGTGTATTTTTTGAAGGTTGTTGAGCTGGTGTGTAGTACTCTCAGCTGTAGCGATCGGGAGTGCTCGAATTTTCCTACGCCTCGACCATCTCCCGCGTTTCCGACACCTCCGCCGCCAAAGTTGAAAAGACATCCGTCTATCGCCATGCCTGGCGCTCTCTTCCCTCGCTCTCCTTCACTTGTGCAGAAAACCCGGACGGGTACCAATGCTCGCAAGTGGCCTCGGAAATCCCATTCTTTGTTCATCCATCTCACCCTCCTTATGATAGCGACTTAGACAAAGCTAAACCACTCGTCCACCATCCCAAGCACAGACTCTGCAGATCCTAATCAGCCTTCCCTCGACGAATACGTTTTTCCTTGGCGCACAAATTCCGAGTGACAATACTCGGTCAAAAACCTTGCTCCGAGCCAACTAAACCTGCACATTTCGATATAGAAAATATCATCAGGCCCAATATACTTGCGCCGCACCCATATCGCTGCGCTTGGGACGGCTACCAGGACGAGATTTTGCTAGACGCAACCGAAAACGCGCCCGGACACTATAGAATCCTTTCTCAGATGCCCTCGGACTTGCAAGGCACGTTGCGCGCAAACCTGAACCGATGCCCAGACCCATCTTACGATGAAATAAAATCGCGCATCCGACTCGCAACGCTACGAGGGCTTCCAAGTGAAAAACACGTGTTCCTCGGGATTGGCTTGGACGAGGTGATCATGCGCGTCTGCGTCGCTCCAACACACGAGAAACTCTTGATTACCCCCCAACATCTGGTATGTGCTCGGTATGTGCTCAGGTGAACGATATCCTCAGTAACTTGTCTGGCGCGTGCCAGCAAGAAATCATCGTTATGTGCGGCCACTCCCCTCGAGCCTTGCGACCCGATGTCTTACTACTAGGAAGTCCGCTCACAGTCATTGGCATATCGGATGTTTTCTGCTCACTGGCAATATGTTCACAGGCTGGCTGACAGATAGCAATAAATTGGAATTGTATAGATTCATGGGTACGGATGCCGAAGGGGAAACTCACGGGGACATGGTTTATGGTCCTCAGGCTCAGGCTTTGTTAGTCCACACCAGTCTCATCAGCTGCAAATTTGCACGAATGAACAGTCAATCACACATGGGCCCATGTGATACCCCACCATCCGCCACTTCCAAGGCCATAGCAGTGCCAAGTACATTGAAGGTTTCATCGCAAGATACCTGAAGGTAACCACGCTACCCATATTAGGATGGTTTTGCCTTACCGTCTACTACCTTCCTCTGCGGCAATACATGGTGACATTCCACGGGCATCACCCCTTCATTTTGCATGGATGCTATGTGTAACCCGAGTGAAAGTGATCTAATGATTTTAATCTAGCTATAACTGTTCTGATCTGTCCATGTTTCAGGTGTAACTAATGGTGTTTCCTACAAATGGCACTGTTTACTTGTGATACTTATACTAAATTGTGGGAAGTATAGGTGACCACTACATATATAATGACTCCACTGAGAACTGGTTTGGTTGGTATGGATTCTGCAGAGAGCCTTTGTGTTGTGAGTGAAGGGTTTGATTTGCTCTTTGAAACTGACTTGGTTGGGGCAGTTGACTTGTTCAGCACCAACTCTTACCAGGACTCTCCTTTTCACCTCCTGGGCCTTGGCATGTGTGCCTTTTGCAAGGCAGCACCTGGTGCTATGGAGGTGTGGTTTATCCCACAGTTATGTATCACCACCCTTCTGAGCTCTCTGCTATTAGCCTGAGCTCATGAAAGATGCTACACAATATCTTGAGTCAGCACAGGTGGGGGCAAAGAAGTATATGAAGTTGGCAAAGTCTGTTGAGAATTCTGGTATTTCATATTTCATATTTTAATATTCAATTCCTGATACCAGATTCTAGAGCGGTCTATGACCTCATCTTTATGCTATCCATATTACTCACCATTATTAGATAAGTTGCTCTTATCTTTGGTCTAGACTATGACATCATTGTGTCATAAGATGTGATACACATTTCACTATATGTTTCACATTCTCTAACATGTTTCATCTCTGAAACATGTATCACCTATATTAGTGTTTCATCACTGAACACCATATAAGACATGGTCTTGAGCCTGTCTCAATAACAATAACAATTACTTTCGTCCTTCGCTCCATCCTCTCACTTAGATCCTCTGAGGATACTGCTTGATTCACTATCCTCATTCTCTGAAGACATTTCTCTAAGTGTTCTCACACTAGAGACATTCTTTGTTACCAACCATCAACCTATCAGTGTATATCTCCCACTGATTCATTATCCTTCTTGCCCCTGCATAATCAGGTTATTCCGATAAAGTCATGCAAATCTTCCCATAGGTTTACCCCTGGCATTGAATGGGAGGTCGCCCAGGCTGATGCATAACGAGAGTGCAAGATCTTGCTGGATGCAGAGACAACAGTGAAGGGTGAACCAGTGAGGAGAATACTCACTTAGGTACTTTGCAGTATGAAAGACTTGTTGCTAGTAGCTATTTACTCGGTGGGAGGAGAGAAGAGCTTAGATTTTGAGTATGAAAGATACTTGGGTTTATGTATATTATCGGGATAACCCGATTATGCAGGGGCAAAAAGGGTAATGAATCAGTGGGAGATATGCACTGATAGGTTGATGGTGTTACAGAAATCCCCTGGATGTCCGAGGCCGAGGAACGCGAGTTCACCTCGTGGATTTCTTCTTCTCCTCCTGACGACCCCGATTCCGATTTCCTCCGTTTCTTCAATTTGCCTTCTGATTCTTTTGACCCGTAGACGGCGTCCCGTTCATCTTCTGATCTTCCTTTCCATCTGGGACTCCTGATCCTTTCCGCAGTCCGCAGTATGTCTTCCTTTTTGTTCCGTTCCGTTCCTCCCCGTTCCTCCCCTTTACCCAGTTTCCTTTACGGACGTATCCCCTTCTAGAACGGCACTCCGCTGTTCCATTTCCCCGTTAGGGCTCCCTATTCAGAGTCCGCCCTCACGTATATAAACGCCCGTTGTACTAGTATCTTCCTCAGTTAGTTCTACGCAATACAAGTGTAGTATCTAGCCCAATCCGCTTGTAGACTTGCGAGTCTACTCGTCGAGACCCTTCTCATAGTCTCTTTGCCTACCAAGTGCAGTAGACTCTTCGATTCTGCTTCACGTCGCAAGGGCAACGTAGGACCTTGGACAGAAACCTTCCGACTTTCTCCGTCGTTCGTCACGTGACTCCTCCGGATAAAGCTAGGTTCTACGCTTAGCGTAACAGATGGTTGGTAACAAAGAATGTCTCAAGTGCAGGAGCACGTAAAGAGATGTCTTCAGAGAAAGAGAATAGTGGATGGATCAAAGACTATCCTTAGAGGATCTGAGTGAGGGGATGGAGCAAAGGATGAAAGTAATTGTTATTGTTATTGAGACAGGCTTAAGGCCATGTCTTATATAGTCTTTAGTGATGAAACACTGATGTATGTAATACATGTTTCAGATATGAAATGTGTAAGAGATATAGGGATAAAACACGTATCAGAGATGAAACATGTAAGAGAATGTGAAACGTATAATAAAATGTGTATCACATCTTATGACACAATGATGTCATAGTCTAGATCAAAGATAAGGGTAGCTTATCTAATAATGGTGAGTAATATGGATAGTGTAAAAATGAGGTCATAGAATCTGGTATCAGGAATTGAATATTAAAATATTAAAATATGAAATACCAGAATTCTCAACACTCCTCCTCATTGATCATGTTATGATCTTGAAGGGAAAAAGTTGAAGAGCCTTTCTTCCATCTTTGAACTTCTGCTTGCCTAGATTCTTCATGAAGATATAAGCAAATTGCTGATTGGTAGGCACGTAGTAGAGCTTGACTTCTTCAAATTCTATGCTTTCATGAATATAGTGGTCAATCATGCGAACATGTTTGGTATGACTTTCTTGAGCAGGGTTCGAAGTGAGGAATATAGCACCTTGGTTGTCAGCACAAAGTGGTAGTGATCCTATCTTGAAATGTAATTCTTTGTAGACATTATGTATCCAGCGAAGTTGTTTAGCAACCTCAGTCATGCCACAATATTCCGCTTCAGTGGAAGAAAGTGTGACTCATTGTTGTTGCCTAGATAGCCATGATACAATGCCGTTTCCTAAGAAGATGGCATAATCAGTAGTGGAGCGTGATGTCTCAACATCTCTAGCCCAATCTGTATCAGAATAAGCACATAAGCCATTTTGGTCACCATGTCCAGAGTACAAGATGCAAAGATCCTGAAAGGATGATAGATAGTGCACAATATAAAGCGCCTTTTGCAAATGTTCTTCCATAGGGTTGGAAGAGAACTGAGACATTTTGATAACCACAAAGGCTATGTCTGGTCGAGTACCCAGCATGTTGTATAACAGTGATCCAATGACTGACTGATAGTGACTGCAAAGAGTAGGATTTGACTGATCTTGGTTAGAGTTAGGTCTCAGATTATATCCAGTAGGAAGAGGTACAGAGACTGGCTTGCAATTCTCTTGACCAAATTATTGTATAACTTTCTCTGCATAGCAGGTTTGGTCTAGAGTAATCACTTGCTTCTTGTGATCTCTAGTAATCCTCATATGTACCTAAGTACTTGGTTGCTTGACCAAGATCCCTTGATTCCCAATGTTTTATAAATTGAGATTTATGAGCAAGAACTTGTGTCTTGTTACTACCCATGAATAAAGCATTGTCAACATAAATGAGTAAGACAATTAAATCATCACCAATGATCTTGAAATATGTTCCTGGGTCAGATTTACATCTGAGGAATCCCATCTCCAGGAGAGAACAGTGAAGCTGCTTGTTCCATTGAAGGGCAGCTTGCTTTAAACTATATATTGCTTTCCTCAAGCGACAAACCTTATTCTCCTGACCTTTAACTACAAAATCTTCTGGTTGATCCAAGTAAATTTCTTCATCCAGCTCGCCAAAAAGAAAGGTGGTCTTAACATCTAGGGCTTTGAGTTCCCAATCATGAAGCACAGCTAGTGCAATAAGAAGTCAGAAGATTTCTTCATAGTCTATTCTGAAGACTTGTGTAAATCCTTTTGCAACAAATCTAGCTTTCTTGTGACTGTCAGATTTTACAGCAAATACCCATCTCCCTTTGACAGGTTTACGACCATTAAATAGGTCTACCAATATCCAAACCTTGTGATCAAAGAGGGATTTAATCTCCTTCTGCATTGCAATCATCCATAAGTTCTGTTCCTGTTTAGAGAGTTTTAGAACATCTCAAAACTGTTTAGGAATAGAAACTGATCCGACAGCTATATCAAAAAGCTGTCTCATCCACTTGGAACTATACATTTGTCCAAGGTCTTCCTCTTCATTAGTTGGAGTGATGTCCATCACATTGGTTGGCTCCTTCTGGATAGTATCAAGGTCTTGTGACATATCTCTCTCAATCTGAATAGCTGGTCTATCTCCATGTGTGTTATCAGGAAGAATCCTGGGCACAGAAATGCAAGAGGATCATCTCTGTTCAGGAACAGGTCTAAAGGTTGACCGTTCATCCCTAGTAGGTGTTATGATTCGAGTTTTCTTCTTGTTTCTCTTACTTTTTCAAACACTCTATCTTGTTACTCGAATATTCTCTTATGTTCTCCTGTGTTCTACCACAACCTTGTCTTATCTCCTCGTGTTCAACCACGAGTTTCTCCTTCTCACTTCTGTCAGTTCTTTCTCTCATGCTGTAACTTCCTGAACGTTCCATGACCTTCTTTCCCTTTCTTTTTGATTAGTCATCCTTTTTCTCTAGCTGTACTTAAACCCGATGATACCTCGATGTCTCCCTAAGTTAGACCTCCTTAGGAATTCATCTTACTTCACTTCCTTGAACTCCTTGAAAGTCCTCGTTCTACTTCTGAGTGGATGCTCACCTCTGAATCCTCGACTCTACGATCCTTGGAATTGTAGTTAACTCTTGAACCCTCGAACCCTTGACCCTACGACCTTATTAGTCATAAACTACCTTGAACCCTTGATTCTATGAAAGACTAAGGATATGTTTGGTTTTACTCGAGCCAACCGTAACAGTAGGGTGATGCTGATGAGGTTGTGATCTAAACTCAGGTAAGGTCTCATCAACATGTTGGCGGGGAGGTAACCAGGTTCAAGATAGGAGATCTGAAGATCCTTGTCTCTCCTCTTCAGAAGGCGAATCTGTAACCATATAATGCTTATGCTGATGGCGATCAGAAATAGAACTCTGATGATCTGTTTCGGGTTGATTCTGTTTAACAGCAGGTCGAAGTGGTGAAGTGTGATAGGATGGTGGATCGGTAGAAGATTCTGGGGAGTCATAGAAGAGTGGTGATAAAAGCTCTGGCGGTTTCCAAGGAGTCATGGATGGTGGTTGTGATCCTGATAAATGCCCATCATCAAACGGACATGGCTGATTGGGTTGATGACTTAATCCTAATGATATCGATGGTATACATAGATACAAGTATATCTTGAGAGGGTTCCGGATCCCTTTGTTGAGTGTCATCCTTAGTAATGTTGTCTATGGGGTCTTCTTCAACTGGAATAGGGGTAGGTCTGTCTTCTTTGTCTCACGGTAGCCTTTAGTGTTAGATTCATACCCAATAAGAATCATCTCCTCAGACTTGGGAGACAACTTATCTTGTCACTGTTCTGGAGGTATAAAGACATATGCACATGTCCCAAATATCTGAAAGTAAGAAACATCAGGTTTGTCTCCATTGAATAATTCAATTGGAGTCTTCCAATCATGACGACACATTGGTTATTGATTATAAATATGGAGTGCAGTCTCAACAGCATCTTGCCAGAAACAATGTGGCAAACATGCATGTTGGTAAATGGCTTCAGCTTTCTCAAGCAAAGTTCAATTGAACCTCTCTGCACGACCATTCTGTTGAGGGGTGTGAGGAACAGAGGTCTGATGAGTGATGCCTCTGGACTGAAAGAATGACTGAAGCATCCCAGCCATAAATTCCCTCCCTTGGTCTAAACATACAGAGGTGAGTCAGTGACCAGTAAAGGTTTCAGGCCAAGAAACCATCA
>JBBPNN010000980.1:0-13295 GCA_038090935.1 Hortiboletus campestris | reverse complement strand
CCAACATTTCCCCCGCTGACTTGCCAACGGATCCCCTCGAAGACGACACAAACTCGGGCGTTTACCCTTATAATGCCTTCCGCCTCCCTTTCACGCATCTCACCCGTCCCGCCGATGTCGATCCAACCATGTTCGCCACTCGCCTCCAGCGGCTCCTTATCCCCTCGCTCATGCCGCCCGGTCTTGATGTCCACCAGATCGTCAATGAAAGGGATCGCTTCATTGAAGCGCGCGTTGCACAGCGCATCCGTGAACTCGAAGGCATGGACGCCATGATGGGTGATGGCGGCTTTGACAGCCTTGCGGACGACATTCTTGGTCTACCCATAGACCAGCAAGCAACTGATGCCCCCAACGCTGCCGGCGACCCTCAGGGTGCCCCCGTCCCCACACATCCTGCTCCTAATGCACACGGAAAGCTCCGCGCGATGATCGAGCTCAAGTCTCTACGCGTTCTCGAGAGACAGCGCTCCATGCGTGCTCTCGTCGCTGAGCGTCTTATCCAAGGCACTCTCCTACCACTCAATCGTGCCGACTTCCGGCGCGTACGCAAGCCCACCCTTCGCGATGCACGCATGACAGAACAAGCTGAGCGTCGACAACGCGTCGATCGCGAGAGACGAGCAAAGCACAAGCATGTCGAGCAGCTCGGCGTTATCTGTACTCATGGTAGGGAGGTCATCTCAACGTGCCGACAGGCTCAAGATCGCGTCTCGCGTCTCGGAAAAGCTGTTGTCAACTTCCACTTATACACAGAAAAGGAGGAACAGAAACGTATCGAACGTATTTCCAAGGAACGTTTGAAGGCACTCAAAGCTGACGATGAGGAGGCGTATATGAAACTCATTGATACCGCCAAGGATACTCGCATCACGCATCTGATTCGACAAACCGATACGTATCTCGATTCCCTCGCGCAGGCTGTCATGGCACAACAGAGTGAACACGGCGGCTTGGAGTTTGAAACGGAAGATGGCCCGACGAACGAGGCTACGTTTGGTGCACAGGTCCTGGAAGAAGAAACCACGGAAGATAGAACCAGGGTGGATTACTACGCCGTCGCCCACCGGATATCCGAGAGGGTCACCAAACAACCTTCCCTCCTTGTCGGTGGTACACTCAAGGATTACCAACTCAAGGGGTTGCAGTGGATGGTGAGCTTGTACAACAACAAACTCAATGGGATTTTGGCAGACGAAATGGCGAGCCTTTTGCTTCAAATGGTGCCTATATGCGTGTTCACCTCCTACTTTAGGGTCTCGGGAAGACGATCCAAACAATATCCCTCGTCACGTTCCTCATCGAGGTAAAGAAGCAGCGTGGGCCTTACCTCGTCATCGTTCCGCTTAGTACCATGACGAATTGGTCCGGTGAATTTGCCAAGTGGGCTCCCACCGTGAAAACAATCTCCTACAAAGGCAACCCCACGCAGCGTCGAAATCTACAAGCAGAGTTACGGATGGGTCAATTCCAAGTCCTGTTGACGACCTACGAGTATATCATCAAGGACCGTCCAATCCTTTGCAAGATCAAATGGGTTCACATGATTATCGGTGGGTATACCTTGATAGCCGTTGGGATGTATTGATCGGTAACACTTTACTTAGACGAGGGTCACCGCATGAAGAATACGCAGAGTAAACTAGCTCAAACGCTCAGCCAATATTACCACTCCCGCTTCCGTCTTATCCTTACCGGTACCCCACTTCAAAATAACCTCCCTGAGCTGTGGTCTCTGCTCAACTTCGTTCTCCCGAAGATCTTCAACTCGGTCAAGTCGTTCGATGAATGGTTCAACACACCGTTCGCCAACTCTGGAACCGGGGACAAGATCGAATTGAATGAAGAAGAGGCGCTCCTGATTATTCGTCGCCTGCACAAGGTCCTTCGCCCATTCCTTTTGAGAAGATTGAAGAAGGATGTCGAGAGCGAGTTGCCTGACAAGGTCGAGAAAGTCATCAAAGTACGAATGAGCGCTTTGCAATCGCAGCTGTACAGGCAGATGAAGAAGTACAAGATGATTGCCAATGGAAAGGACTCCAAAGGGTACATATTTGCGCTAGTCTTGGATTTGTTTGAGGTTGTCATACTCACCCCGCTGGTGATGACAGGAAATCTGGAGGCGTCAAAGGGCTAAGCAACGAGCTTATGCAACTCCGAAAAATCTGTCAGCATCCTTTCTTGTTCGAGAGCGTCGAGGACAAGGTCAATCCGGGCAGTATGATCGACGACAAACTCATTCGTTCCTCTGGAAAACTTGAACTACTTTCCCGCATCCTCCCCAAGTTTTTTGCCACGGACCACAGAGTAAAATTCCTCTAGCCTGGTTCCAGAGAATCCACTGATGGTGTATGAACCCACAGGTGCTCATCTTCTTCCAAATGACCAAGGTCATGGACATTATGGAAGACTTCCTCAAGATGATGGGTTTCAAATACCTTCGACTCGACGGTGGAACGAAGACAGAGGAGCGTGCGGGGCATGTGGCAATGTTCAACGCGAAGGACTCAGAGTACAAGGTGTTCATCCTGTCCACACGTGCTGGTGGGTTGGGATTGAACTTGCAGACTGCTGATACGGTCATCATGTGGGCGCTTGTTTCTATTTGCAATGTACCATGCTGAGTGTACTTTCCTTTGGGTTGTAGCTTCGACTCTGATTGGTGAGTCTCAGCAGTGTGTTTTGACTGAGCGTGTGCACTGATGGATCATCCATCTTAGGAACCCTCACGCCGACTTGCAAGCTCAAGATCGTGCCCACCGTATCGGTCAGACAAAGGCTGTTCGCATCTTGCGTTTCATCACCGAAAAGAGTGTGGAAGAGGCAATGTACGCTCGTGCACGGTATAAGCTTGATATCGACGACAAAGTCATTCAAGCTGGTCGCTTCGACAACAAGTCGACGGTGGAAGAACAGGAGGAGTTCTTGGTAAGTATCCCACTGATACTTGCACTTCATCGTCCCTACTTATTGGGTTTCTTTTTCCTCGCCAGCGATCCATTCTTGAGGCGGATCAAGAGGAAGAAAACGAAGAGGCGGGTGACATGAACGACGATGAGTTGAATGAGATGCTTGCTCGTTCCGACGAAGAAGCCATCATTTTCCGCACCATGGATCTCAATCGCGAACGAGATGCGCTCAGACATTGGCAGGCTGCTGGTAAACGCGGCAAGCCTCCCCCACAACTCATGCAACTCGAGGAGCTCCCCATATGTTATCAAACTGACGAGCCCTTTGAAGCCAAGGAGATGGACGAGGTCTTGGAGGGTCGGGGCCAGCGGCGGAGGAACGTGGTGAACTACAACGATGGCTTGAGTGACGAACAATGGGCGATGGCTGTCGAGGATGGTGAGGATCTGCAGGAGTTGGCGGATAAGGCGAGAGGGAAGAAAGAGCGGCGGGCGACGAACAAGATATTGAAAGAGAGTGAGACACCTGGCAGAAGTACGCCTGCTAGCGAGACGGACGCTCGTGGCCGGAAGGCACGGAAGGGAAAGGCAAAGATGGCTGACTTTGAACCCCCGGCTGTTGCTGGCAAGCGGAAACGCGGGATGAAGTCAATGTCTGTGACACCGTCGGTCAACGAAGAAGACGAGGAAGATAGAGACTCGGTATGTAGCCATTTGCAAGCTTTTGGTGTGTTGATACTGACGTTGTCACTAGAAACGGCGCAAGACAAAGGCAACAGATATTCCTCCCGTCGTGAAAGAGAGGATGAAAAAAGCCTTCAACGAGGTCCATAAAGCGGTTCTCGCCTGCGAGGATACTGATGGACGGAAGCGATGTGAACTGTTCCGCGAACTTCCGGATAGAAGGGTATATATACTTCTTCCTTCCAGATCAGTCAAGTACTCACATGACACTACCAGGACTATCCTGACTATTATCAACTAATTACACAACCCATCGCTCTCTCCACCATCCGCAAACGTGTCACCGGTGGATATTACAAGAGCATCACACAATACAGAGAAGACTGGCAACTCATGTTCGACAACGCCCGGACGTACAACCAAGAAGGGTCATGGGTCTACATCGATGCCGAGGAGATGGAGAAAGTCTTTTACGCCACGCTCGCCAGAGTCACGGACGGAACCGATCTTCCAGGTGCTGCAGCACTTCCAAGCCAACCCGCCCCATCGACGTCCGGATCGTATGACTCTGCGTTGACGCCGATGGACGATGACGAGCATCCACAGCGGGCAAGGGCGCGGAGTGCGGGACGCAAGCAGGTATTGAGTGACGACGACGAGTATCTGACGAATCCGAGTGATGAGGATTGAAGGACGTCGGCCTGCCCGGTACTTGGGAGTTGTTTGATCTTTTTTTTTTACCGTGTATTGTGTGTAATTTTTTTTTTACTCTGGTAGTTTTTTTTATTTCTTTGTCTTGAACGATTATCGGATCAGACGTTGTTTTAGGAGACAAATGCTTTCGGGTCGAGTCGAACAACCTGAGTCTTTGTATGCTGATTACTTTTGTTGGGCGGGTGGTCCAGGAGTGGACAAGGCAATAACAGCCAATGAAATTGACCGAACGAAGGAGCATCGTGATCGTGATGTGACAGCAGTCCAGGCAGCACTATCAAAAACAACACAATTTATCCACACAACATCCGAGCGTGATCCCGGAAAATGCCTTCTAGATATATAAAGCACTATTATCTCGGATACAAAAACCTCAGACCCGACTCGGACAACCCAGGCTCACGATCCGCCATCATCACCGTCTTCCTGCCCTGTTGAAACCCGACCGGTCAGATCGGTAGAATCCACCGCGTTCTGCTTGTCTCCGAGATGCCAATCCCGCATGCCGAACGCACAGAGAACAGGTATGACGCTCAGCACGACGGCACACAAGATCATCACTTTCATCGTGTCATCATAAGCTAGGGAGAAGATGAATGCACTGAACGTCAACTCCTCAAACTCGGAGAGGTGGCGCCCACCTTGAATCACACCTTCCCGCACGGGGTCACCCCGCGGGGAGGCCGTGACGGAGGTAATGCTGCCGTACAACTCGGCGCGTTCCGCGTCCGTGAGCCATGGCAAATACTTGGCCAGATTATCAGGCATCGTGTTCGACCAGATCGCACCGGCTGTCCGATCGACGGGGCTGGTTAGATGACACCATGTCTGAATACGGTGTGCACACACCACATGCGTTGCCCACCGCACCTCCGATTTCCGTGAAGAGCAAGACGAGCGCGATGATGATCGCCACGTCGGCGTGTGGCACTGCGGCTTGCGAACCGACCTGGGCGGAGACCGCTGAAAGCCCGCCGCCAAACCCTTGCAAGATTTGCGTAAACACAAGTTCGACGTCCGATCCGTTGGCCCCCCGGGAGCGAATCATCATGGCGACGCCACTGTATATGGGTATGAGTATCATGTGATCAGGAGGTGTCAGGGTGAACAGACGCGAGGCGTACGACGAGACCAAATATCAAGAGATACTAGAGGTGTGGAATGGTGAGTACTGCGCGAGAGACAGCAAGCAATAGGCGCACTTTGTATCGATGCATGAGGTGCATGCTGACTCCAGCAAGAATACCAAAGAGTGTCAGAGCTACAGTTTGCGTTTGCATGAAATATGTGGCATTGATGAGTGACCTGTGATGCAATTGAGGCATAGTGAAACCTAGATAAGGGAAACACTTGCCATGTTTTGACGACCAACACAAAAGAATACAGGTATGTGAACGTGAGATAAAAGGACATCTGAAATGGCTTGTGAGGGAGGAAATACGACCACCAGAAGTAACCTACGAAATCGAAGAAGCCAATCAATGAGGCAAGTATCACAGTCCTGTTTTTCAAAAAGCGGGGAGCGATGACTGGCTGCGTCGCAATACGGAGATCCCAATAAGCAAATATGAAAAGAAATACAACCCCGATGACGAGCATCGAAATTACTGAAACTGAGCCGTATTAGACCAATGGCCCGCAAGAAGAAGCATAAAGTTACCATTTTTCCATTGATCTTTCACAGTCTGACTTAGGGTAAGCGGGAGGAGGATCAACGATACCGCTGCACCAAGGAGTATGAGACCGACGAGATCAAGCTGTGCAGCCGTCCGCCGTAAACGTCGTAATACGGTATCATTAGAGGCAGTCGTTCCATTCATTACATCCTGGGAATCGTCTGAAAAGGGTTCGATGGTTTCTGTGAGTCCAAGTTTCTTCGTCTTGTACTCAGCCCATAGAAGTGTGATGATCAGAGGGGAAAGCGACACGGGAACTAGTATAGCAAACATTCCATCTGAAACGAGAATGAACACACCACTAACGCGAGTACGGAACAAACCTACAACCCCATCTCCAGCCTAGGTGTTCGATGACGGCGGTCGAAATATTAGGTCCAATGAAAGCATTGACCAGGAAAGGAGTTGAAACAAGAGACACTACGAGCCCCCGCCATTCGAGCGTCGTTATGTCAGCGATAATGATTTGAGTGAGAATTTGTAACCCGCTACCGATGTAGTTTAGTTTTCAAACCACAGAGGCAAGCCAATCACGTACGTATAACCGCTGTGAAAGAAGAAAGTCAGCATTATATAGTTACATCATAGAAAGAAAACGGTGTACATTGCATATAGAATGATACCGCCCGCCATTGTGGATACACCAGGCGCGGACGCGATCACGGTATATCCTGCACAGAACCTCGATCTTGGTCCACCAACAATAGTAATTTAAAGTACCTACCGAGAACGTAGAAAAATACTGTGTGACGCCATTAGGAATAACTAAAATTTAGTGAGGTGTACTCACAGACGCCCGCATATGCCCTGCCTCGTGAAGAGACATCGGCGACTTTTGCTATGACCGGTTTGCCTACAGCCACTACGAACGCACAGCACCGTTCGTCAATGAATGGCTGGTATTTGGCACGAAACCCCACCGATAAGCGACTGTGCGACCGCTATGGAACTTAAGAGACTATGCTCTCCGAAGCTAGAAGTCGCGAAAGTGAGGTATGCAGAGGTGGTCGAGGCGTCGAGAGAGTAAATGTAGGATGCAAGAGCGATGCTAAATGGCGTGAAGATAAGTCCGATGAACGCGCACGCCGCCGGTCGGTTTCCACAATGGCAAGAAAGTGAGCATACCCTATGAAGAGACACCAGCGAGCGTAACGGCCATAGATGCGCAGAGCGGCCTGAACCTTTTGAACACCGACATGAGCGTCTTGTTCTCCAATCGGAGGGGCCACTCCTTGTTCGCCTCTCGTGTCCTCGGTGGGATGACTGTACCTGAGTAAGCGGTCATGCCAGGTTTCGCCTGTTGTTTGGGGGCCCAGCATCCGAGTCAGTGGATGCTCGACACGACGATACGGAATAAAAACCTGGGGGTTCTGTCGGAATGGATTCGTACCCTGCTGGCATAGGAGGAAAGAAGGGCCCGGTGACTAATCCAAGTTACATCTCGTTTAGATTCATTCCGTAATGTATGTACCAAACAAAATCGTCCACATCGCCCACATTCCGTGGAACTAGCAAAGGCATTGCTCATTACACGATAGGTTCACCGATTACCAAGGGGGCACCATGAATATGATACATGGGTTTCCGAAGGAAGTAAGACATTGCCTCACCGTGTGATGATCCAGGGCCATGTAGGAGCTACGAAATTGCCTCTTCGTCGCTCCAGACCAGGTCTTCCTCGTCCGAGGGTAGACCGCAGTTGCCATTCCCAGAAGTGGACACGTCAGTAATGATGTGCCGACTGAACAACAACTGCGATTAGAGCACCCAACATGCATGCAAGTCAAACGATTTACCTTGAAAGGAGTTCTTCGATCCCAGCTTTCCCAGCTTCCCAGTCGACCCGTACCCAGTTGTGTACGAGCTCGCCATCACGGTATACCAGTAGCGTGGGCAGCATGTCTGTGTCTACATCCTCCTCTTCATCTTCCTCTTCATCGTAGTACGGTGTCTTTTCTTCTTCGTCATCGTAATAGGGATCGTCGTCATCGTTGTCTATGAATCTACCCGGCATGCTTTGTTGTCGTGATGCATACTGTTTTTTCGACGGCCCTTTCGAGGCGAACCCGAGAGCAGCAGCGCGAGCCCTAAGAAATTTGGTTTGAGGATACAAGCGCGCAAGTTTGGATAGCGTATCGTCCAACGCGTAACACCTGTCCAACGACTTTCACAAACTCTAATCAGCCATCAGACATCATCCCGTACGAAAAAACCACCTCACCGATTCATAGAGATGAATGACCACCCAAACCCCACGTTCCTCATTCTCGACTGCAGCGACGAACCCCGCCCTGCCTACCTCCCTCAAATGCCCAAATGGACCCTCCTTCGGACGTCCGAGGACGTCCTTCCGAACACGCCGCACCAGATCGTCCTCGACATCACCCTCCCCCCAACCTTCCAGCACCCTCAACTCCCGCTCCTCCTCTAAAAACGATTTGCCGCCTAGATTTCCCCGCTCCATACGCTTTCTCAACGCCTCGATTTCTTTTTCTCTCTTTGCAGCCTGGATCGCTTGCGCCTCGTGCTGGTCCCGAATGACCCCTTTCACACCTGTCCTGCCAGGTCCCATGCCGATCGACTCGTATACGGTGTCAAGAGCTGCACCGTCGCGTCTGTGTTTTTCATCGTCAAGGGCATCGGTGGATTCGAGTGAGAGAGAAGGTGAAGGGGTGCGTTCAGGGGAAGAGGACCCTGTGTCTGTCCCAAAGAGCTTGCCCGAAAGGACGAGGTGTTCAATGTCCGCGTTCTAATCGATCTGTAGTCAGTATGCGATATCCCTGTGAAATTCTGGCAGAACGTACCATGGCGTCGAAGGTGAACAAACCAACGACTGCTTTCAAGGGACTCCACAAAGTAACGATCAGCCAGTCAATAAGTTTAGCGGAGAACTGGTGTGCAAGCCTGGCTGACCTTCTGGCGCTTATTGTACGGCTATTTCAGTAGCCCACGTTGGTTTCCTTCTTTGTCCGAATTTGCCATGATGATAACAGCAGTGTGCAAGTTCACCACAGTCCCTCTCCTGCATCCTTTTGTTCTTTTCTTATCGTTGCGACTCGCCACCCCAGCACAACCTGAATGATTTTTTCTTCATTGAAGTTGTGATCATAACTTCAATGAAGATCGAGTGTCAGGCATTGGCTGCATTCCTTCTCTTTTCTTCTAATGTTATCAAAGATTGTGCTAACGTTGCCTGTCCACACCTTCTGTAAATTCAAATCGTGTCGAATGCAATGCGTGAAAGTTGAAAATTTATTAGCACGTGGAAAACGTCCACAAGTCCTTGTCACTCATAATTTTCCGTCGCATGGAAGACACCATTCGTCCACCTGTTCGCGCCCAGGCAAACGCGTCTCGCTGTCTCTTTGAAAGGCCACCCAATCTCATGTAGACGAATTCTTAATCGACTTCCAAACACGGAGGTATACGCCCTTGAAAGGGGGTGACACCACCATCATCGCACAGCTAGAGAAACTCAGCAAATCGCTTAAAGAGCGACGGGCTCGAGAGCGCCAGACCAGAGGGAGTCTATGGTATGACCCGTTTTACGCTGTATCCTTGCCTAACTTCCAGGTGGAATGATCACTGGGCCAAAAGATGGATCGTGGTCTTGTTAGCGACGTGACATTTCCCCTCGCTACCCAGGAGTATACTACTTACTACCTCTGACTGCAGTGATCTGTGACAACATATTCTATTCTGGCGGGATTCGTTATTCAAAGGTTTCGTAACCGCACGCTTCTTCCCTCGAAGTGAATGTCAATAGGGAGTCCTTCAAGTTCGAACGCCGCTCTCTACAGTCTGAGATGACAACGGACGTCTCGGTTAAAAGTCTCACTTTGGTGCCTCCGTTTCTGTAAGCCAAACGCTCTTACGGACGCACCGACACTGTCAGAACATGCCAGTATTATGCCCGTTGACTTGCCGCAACTTCTCCTGGTTTGACAATATGGTGCACTGTGAACATGTCCACGGCATCACGACGGTGTGGGTCTTGACGCTCCCGATCGCCATGGCCTCGACGGGTCAAGCTTTTCTGTAATGTTTTCCTCTTCTTGCCCTCGCGCAGGTCATTCACCGTTCCGTAATCCCGGTCGTCCTGGCAAGACGATGACAAAACACGTTACTTACAGTATCGGTACGGCGACCAGCAATTTTTTTTTCTTTTGCAAAGGGTGGGTAAGGCGGAAGTTAACCAACCGCCGGGGGTCTGATCATGACATGTGGTACCCCCCGTACCTACGAGTCAGATAATTCAGGCGTCTATGCGCCCCCTCAGTGGGCCGACCTATAGTGCCAAGGTCCACCGTGACTAACACTTGGTCTGCTGCAACTTGATCTTCATTAAAATAGTCGTCGACGCCTCTAAATCGGATTTACATTTCACACCGCCTTCCAGGTTACGTTTAGCGGCCTACTGTATGGGTCCCCACCGACGGTCCAGGGATCACGTTATGTTCGCCGTTGACCCCAAAAGTCAATCAGATCGGACCAACTTGAACACACTCTTTGTCGGTTCGATAACATGCGAGACCTCAATGGCGTCCGGGTTGACCAATCGCTCAGATGCGGTAGACAACATCGAGTGGGACCTATGGTCCATTCACTCAAATCAGAAAACCAGTCGGTCCTGGCCGAACCCAGGGATGGGGCAGGGCCGAAGCTTTCAATTGGGACCCGGGCGTGATAGTATGAAGATAGAATTCAGCGGCTGTGGAGCCTGACTTTGCGGTCAGGGTAAGCCGAGTCAAGTATTGGAAACGACAATCGAGTGGACCTACGACAAAGTGGCTATCCAAATGGGGATACCGGTACGCACGTTGCGGAACCGACTTTGTTAGCTACTATTGGGTGCCACCGAGCTTATATATGTGCACGCGTAACTTGAGCGGGGCGGTCGACTTCCCCCACGACTATCTCGCTCTGGTTGCAAGAGCAGGTTGTCCCTTCTGACTTCTCGATAGATCTAAAAGTCCTCTTGTTTTTCTTGTTTTTCTGACTATCTTTTTCTTGACCAACCTTGATCCGACTCTTGTCCTTCATTTCTGTCCAACAGTGTAGGGTTTCAAACTGAAATGCTTGAGCGTCATCCACATGACGAGGATACAGCACTCAAGATCGCTATCTCTGCTTGTGAGTATATATATCAATTTCGAGTTATTGACTCGGCTCCATTTCTCACTATTCGCAAAGCGGCATCCCTCGCAATCATGATTGTGGATTTCGTATGGCTTATGCGTGATGAAGCTAAGCACGTATGGCCGTGAGTTGTCCCGTTACATATAAAGTATGCGCTGACGAACGCATTGGCGCCCCAGGGGGCTTCGTACGTCCTGGACTGCCAAGATTTATGTGTTTACTAGGTATCTTGGCTTGGCCAGTCAAATGTACGTGCGATTTTGTTCTCTACAGAGCGCCTCTCGTGACACGCACGTGTTGCGTCTTGATAGATTTAACGTATGCTTTACTGTGCGGATGTATTTTGGCTTATATACTTCCCCTGCTGGATGTCGAGCCTGGTTCACGTTCCAAGCGATCGTCGTCCAGTTCCTTCTCGCATCTGTGGAAGGCTTCCTCATGCATCGCCGTACGTTCCCCATCAAGCTCCTCCCTTCCAGAGCCCCGCTCATCAACAAAGTCTAGTATACTTCCTCTTCATGCGCGATCGACTTATCTTGGTGATATTGATCTCGTTCGCTGTTGGCCAAATGGTTTCCATGTGGGTCAGTGCAAGTTTGTTGTCGCTTCCATCGAATAAGTACACGGTAACGTGTATGCTGTTGAGGAGCAACCCCGGAAATGCCTTTTTCAGGTAAGGTTTTCCTACGTCTGACTAACGCTCGCGCAAGTGTTCTTTGTTCTCATCCTCGAGGGTGTAGCATAACGACGGCCACGACCAACGTGATAATTTTCTTCATGACCTTCTGGAGGTACTTACGATTGCCGGTGAGGTTCACCCGACAAGGCGTTGGACGAGTCGTCATGCGGGATTCGGCCTGGTCGTTGGGCGCGATATCAGGTGAGTGCTGGCCTCTAGTGTTTGTTGTTGGAGTGACGCTAATATCGACTGGTTAGCGATCATGTTGTTTTTGACGCTTTGTTCCTTCCAAGTGATCACGCCGGCCATGAGTGGCAATATTACGTATTAGTGAGTGGAGTGTTCGAAGGTGCCTTCGGCATATCTGATTGTTTTCATGGACAGCTGGTTGGTGTGCGTCCTCTGGGTATCTGTAGGTCTTTAGGCGTCACCAAACGAATCCCCCAACTCAACATTGGTCAGATTGGTAGGATAATCGTGAATAATGCAAAACTACCGCGAGACGATGGAGAACAAGAGGGGGGCAGCACCTGGAGAGGGACGTTACAACTCACATCGCAAATCGAGATGGGCCAGAGCACGTTGTCGTTGGATACCCAGTGTGGCTCGTCGGATGGGCGCACATCAAACACGTTACAGAGTTCGCTTTCGACTCCCGAGACAAAGGACGGTCAGTTCTCGCCGTTGGGATCCCTCACGAGTGACAGCCTGCCGAAACGGTTTGTGCACCACTCATCCACCGATGGATATGGGCACCGACATAGCCCGCAGCCGTCAGATACGAAGTCATCTGTGGAGGTATCCAATGCGAGCCGGCTCTCGTCGCCCACTATCTATACGAACGATGGTGATGCTCCGCAGACGGCGGATCATCCGCAGGCAGACCCAGACCCAGACGGACGTGCGCATAGTCCAAGTCCAAGTCCTCAGTTGTCGAGTTCAGAGCCACCACCTTCGGAAGCATCGTTATAATCTATGTATATATTCTTTGGTGTCCCCGTCGTACTATCATCGCTTTCGTCGTCATGATATGTATACTTAGTGTGCCCGCGAAGACATGTAGCCTACATAGTACTGAGCACTTTCTAATACAGTCTTTACTCCCTGTCGTGGGTTGGAGATACGTGGGCTTTTTAGGAGAAACAATGACACGCAATAGAACGGGAGGACAGTAGGGGGATATGAAATTCAGCGCTTGTAATTTTTATATAATTACATCTCTCAAAGGGTATTACAGCAGTTCCCAAGTAGCATGAGATTTGCACTTGTTTCTTTTGTTGTCCAAGTTACATTCCAAATCGGGAACAAAGTAGATAGCGACTATTGACATGGACGCCGAGCGCATGCCCAACCAACACATCGGCAGTAAAGACCTCAAAAAATCAACCCTCCACCTTGGGAGATTGGTTGGGAAGTTTGTGACCGATGAAACCTGCAGAGAGGCTGCAAGACCGCTTGACGAGCCACAAGACTGCACAGACGTGATGGCCCGGG
>JBBPNN010000979.1:0-13304 GCA_038090935.1 Hortiboletus campestris | reverse complement strand
GGCAGCCTTCCATTGATCCTCGGGGTGGATGCGAATATTGTTGTAGCCCCAACGGATGTCAAGTTTGGTGAAGTACCTAGAGTGCTTCAAGGTGTCAATCAAATCAGCGATATGAGGAAGAGTCCTGACAAGGACGGTAGGTTCCATCTTTTTTCGGCACAAAGAAGAACGGAGAAGCCTGAGAAGACTTTGATGGCACGATCTTTCCTTCTCGCAGATTTTCTTCAACGAAACCTTTCAATGCCTCCATCTCCTTTGGGTTCAAGGAGTAGTTCTTGGCTTGCTTTGGCACGAACGAGTCATCTAGTTCAATGGTGTGGTCGAAGGGTTGATGGGGAGGAAGAGGGACATCCTTTGCTTTCGTGAAGACATCATGAAATTCGGCGAATTCGGGTGGAAGTTCAATGACCTTCTTTTCTTGGTCGGTGGCGATAGAGGTCGAGACAGTGACCTTATTGATTTCTAAGGGAGGGAGTACTCCCATAGACACGGCTAGATCGTCGACCCATTGGTTGAAGATAGCATCCTCAGAGACGTGGTTGTATCAAAGGAGGTATCGCTGGGTTTCAGCGTCCTCCTTTGGTCGCGATATCCCTTTCTTGTAAGGGAGAGAGATCGTCCCGGTTGACCAATCAATGGTTGGATTGTTGTAGCGTAGCCAAGGAAGTCCTAGGATGACCTCCTCATTGGCCTGAACAAGGTAGAAGAGCCTCTTCTCCACGTTTTCTCCGATATGAAGGTGTACAATTGTTGTTCTTCAGATTAAACCTCCTTGGTTGACAGTTCCGTCTACGTTGTGAGCCGTCAGAGGTTTCGGCAATCGTTGCATTTCCCATCCAAGGCGATGGACGAGAGCTGTGCTAATGAAGCACCCCGTAGCCCTACAATCGATGAGGGCATGCATTTCAGCGATTTTGCAGTTTGATCCGGAAAGCGAAACAGGAATCGAGATCGACTTTGAGTTCTTTCCAGATACAAATACAGGTGCAATAGTAAAGGAGGGTAAAGACGCTGATGCTTTCCCTCCACTCAAAAATCCTGTGGTCCCTTGTTAGCCCCGTCGTCATGATAGAAAATACGAGGCTCAATGGGTTCTTCTTTGTCCACTACTAGTCTAGCCACGCTTTCAGTGGTGTCGACTGGGGTTCCATCTTCGTTGGCTGCTCCATAAATGATCTTTAGGGAGTTCACCGCCTCTGCGTCAGAGATATTGAGCGTCCTGGCGTACTCCTGAAGTGACGAAGGAGGAGCAGACACCGTGGTAGCCCAAATTCTTGGAGCTGAAGGAGCGGGAGGTCAAGGAGAGAAGCCTCGAGCGCCTCCAGAGCGGGGATGCTTGGAGGAGCGACATCCAACCTTGTGACAAATGAAGCACTTGTTGTTACGGATGTGCTCAGCTCGTTGAGTAGGGGAGAGTCGGATCGCATCAATGTCCATAGTGTAGGGGTCCCAACGAGATGAGGAGGTATTGGAAGAGTGCTGATTACCTCCGGAAGGAACGTATGTAGTAGTGCCAGAGCGAAGTTTCTTCAAGCGCTGAACCACGTCGTAAAACTGAGCGGCTTTGTCGAGCCACTTCTTGGTCATTTTTGATTCTTCATCGACCGCGGCCATCCAGAAGGCGAGATCCGCAGATACTGCCTTCTTGAGCATGTCTTTCAAGACAAACTCATCTGTTATCCCGCTCCGACCCATTTCGAGTTCGAAAGCAGAGTGGAATCCATGGAAGTCCCCTTTGAAGGGCAGCCCTTCCATGCGTATGTCGCCTAAGGCTGCGCGAGCCTTGCTGGTTCAATCTGAGGGGAAGAAGACCTGTGCGAAGTCGTCCAAAAACTTCTCCATGGTCTTCTCTGTTTCTGATACGTTGGGGTTCAGCATCTTCTTCAACCAACCCTCAGAAAAGATAGCACCGCATCCCCTACTCATCTTGTTGCAAAGAGTGAGTATCTTCATCTTGTCGGTGCTGAATCGTGGAGACATCTGAAAGTATGCCTCCATGGCGAGTGCCCATCGTTGAGTGTCCTCGTCCCAGCCAGAGAAGTCGTCTGGCAGATCAGCCTTAAGCTCGGTCCCATTGGCATGATGTTCGTCGGCCATGTTGTTGTTGTTGTCAGAATGGTAGTCAGAGTCGGATGGTGGTTCGGAAGGGGGAGAAGGTGGAGGTGCAGGAACACGAAGGGGAGAATTTGATGGAGAGTGTTGGATAGAAGGAGAACAGGAAGGAGGAAGAGCCGGAGCATGGGCTAATGGAGTGTAGGAGGGGGTTGGCGAAGCTGAGGGGCCAGGTATACGCCTGCCTGAACTTGTATAAGAAGAATGCGGAGTCGGTTCTCTATGAACAGGTGAGAGTTCAGGTGGAGCAGGAGTAGATCTGGTTTGAGAGGAATGCTCAGTGTCTTCTTCTTCTCTTTCTTGTCCACGAAGGAGGTGTTCAAGGTTGATCCTGCGCATGGTGGTGGGGATGGTCTCGTCCTACTACCAATTGGTAGGGACAGAAAAGCAGTTAGTTCTTTTGTTACACTAAGCGTAGAACCTAGCTTTATCGGCGAGGGTCACGTGATGAACGACGGGTAAAGTCGGAAGATTTGAGCTTGTGGACTGCATTACCCACAAAGCTAATCGAAGAGTCTACAACGCTTGGTAGGCGTAGAGACTATGAGAAGGGTCTCAACAAGTAACTCACAAGTTACCAGTGGATTGGGCTAGATACTACACTTGTATTGCATAGAACTAACTGGGGAAAAGTACAAGTACACTGGGCGTTTATATACATATGAGCGGACCCTGAATAAGGAGTCCTAAAGGGCAAACGGAACAGCGGAATGCCGTTCTAGAAGGGGATACGTCCGTAAAGGAAATAGGGTCAAGGGAAACTATCAGGTAGGAACGGAACGGAACAAAAGAAGACATACTGCGGACCGCGGAAAGAATCAGGAGTTCCGGTTGGAAGAGAAGATCGGGAGGCGAACGGAACTCCGTCTAGGGATCAAAAGAATCAGAAGGAAGATTGAAGAATCAGAGGAAATCAGAATTGGAGTCCTCGGAACAACAAGCAGATACCCACGAGGCGAACTTGTGTTCCTCGGCCTCGGACATCCAGGGGATTTCTGTAACATTGTATGCCCACAACATGTATTTTGCATGTGAAAGATGTGATTCTGGTTCCCAAGTATCCTCAGCACGAGAGTAGCCCTTCCAGGAGACTAAAAATTGGCAGTGTCCAGGAGATCCTTGGTGAGAACAGATGGTCTCGATTTCATATTCCTCTTCTCCTTCAATGATCTCAGAAGGAGGATTGAAGAAATTTGGTCCGTGTTCATCAGTCTCAGTAAAGGTTGAAAGGAGGGAGACATGGAAGACATTATGGATCTTCTTCCAAGTCAGGGGAAGACAAAGTTTGTAAGCATAGGGAGAAATGACTGCATCAATCTCGAATGGTCCTTCACAGCGGGGAGCAAGCTTGCGAGAGGGGAAGTTAAACTGAAGGTTTTAAGAGTTGAGCCAGACCTTATCTCCTACTTTCCAGGGAGTGAACTTCGTTCCAATGCACTCTTTGATGGTCTGAGCGGCTTTGGCATGAGCAGCGGTGGCCTCCTTTCGTGCAGCATCTAGGATTTCTAACCATTTTTCCAAGGTGGGAAGAAAGGTGGTTCCAATTGGGGGATAGGCACAGGGTTTGTACCCATGCATCAGTGAGAATGGGGTGGTGTTGGTGACAGAGTGGACAGCAGAGTTATGCAAAAACTCAGCCATTGGTAGGAGTTCAGCCCATTTCAAGGTATTTCCTTGACAAAAGATGCAGAGGTAGGTTTCGAGTTCCTGGTTAACCCATTCAGACTCTCCATCAGTCTGCGAATGGTAAGTGGTAGAGAGGGTGATGTTGTAGGATAAGAGCTGGGCAAGCTCTTTGGCAAAGGCAGAAGCAAATTGAGGTCCTTGATCAGAGATGATTTTGTCATGAAGTCCAAATTGGCAGAAAATGTTCTTGAAAAAGAGGGATGCTATTCCTGCTGTGTCGATAGATTTGTCACAAGGGATGAAAATCACCCCCTTAGTAAGCCCATGGTTGACTGCAACCAGCACAAAATCAAAACCAGAGGATAGGGGGAGGTCGGTAATCATATCACATGATATTTGCTGGAAAGGCCAACTCGCAGAGGAGGAAATTGGACAGATACCAAGAGCCACCGGATGAGTGTTGACCTTGTTTGCTTAACAAACAGCACAACCTGCAACAAAGCGGTGAACAAAGGTGGTCAGACCAGGCCATCAATAATCACGCTGCACAAGGTGAACAGTGTGGAAATACCCCCCATGATCTCCAGCGGGCAAATCATGAAGGGACCTTACAAGGTCCTGCTGGATGGGCTCGGGAACGTAGAGATGGCCCTTGAAGTACAAGGCACCATCAATGAAGGTCCAATCCTTTAGGAAGGCATGAGGAAAGAGCGAGTTGCCTTCAGTCAAGGCTTTCATGGCGTTGGAAACTAGGGAATCCTCTGCAGTGTGGTGGGCAATTTTCTCAGCAATGAGAACATCCATTTGCCCAATGATAATGTTGGAGACATCCATAGTGATGGGAACATCTGGAAGGAGAGTGATGGTGGTATTGTCAGCAGATGTATGTATCGATGACATCCCAACGAGAGAGCACATCCGCAGAACCCATGGCAGAGCCAGGTTGGTTGTCCCAGCGGAGGTTGAAGTTCTGCAGGAACATCGACCAGCAAGCCTGGTGGCAAGAGAGATTTTGAGGCGACTTGAAGCATGTCAAGTTCCTGTGGTCCGTGATCACTGTGACTGGGTGATGAGTGCCCATAAGGTATTGTCTCCATTCCTCTAGGGCTCATATGACGGTGAGGAATTCGTGGTCATAGACATTGTAATTTTGCTCAGCCAGAGCAAAAGTCTTCAAGTAATAGGTGCAGGGATGAAGATCACTGTTGCTATCTTTTTGCATCAGGACGGCACCTGAAGCACAGAGAGAAGCATCTGTCATAATGTAGAACAGATGGTCGGTGTCAGGGTATCGCAATACTGGCCAACGAAGGAACACATCCTTGAGTTTCTGAAAAGAAGCCTCATGATCCAGTAACCATTGCCAAGCAGCATTCTTCTTCATCAAAGAAAGAAGTGGCTGTATGATGTTAGAAAAATCTGGGATAAACTTCCTATAAAAATTGCAGAAGCCCATAAATGAGCATACTGCACTGACAGAGCGCAGGGCAATCCATTCCTCTATAGCGGTCAGTTTCACAGGGTCCATAGAAACTTGACCTTCTCCAACGATTATTCCAAGGTATTCGGCTTTGGGTGCACAGAACTCCAGCTTGATGCCTAGCTTATGCTTATGAAGGTGTTGGAGAACAAGATGAACTCATTTGACATGTTTATCATAATCCCTAGAATGAACCATCAGATCATCCATGTAAATGATGAGCCAATCTTCCATGAGGTAGTCAGCAAAGATGGTTCATGAATGCCTGGAATGTTGGAGGTGAGTTACACTGTCCAAAGAACATTACTGTGGGCTTAAAGAGACCAAAAGGGGTGGTGAAGGTGGCCTTCCATTGATCCTCAGGGTGGATTCGGATATTATTGTAGCCCCAACGGATGTTGAGTTTGGTGAAGTACCAGGAGTGCTTCAAAGTATCAATCAAATCAGCAATATGAGAAAGAGGATAAGCATTCTTGATCAAATGGGAATTAAGATACCTATAGTCCTGGCAAGGACAGTAGGTTCCATCCTTCTTTGGCACAAAGAAGAATGGAGAAGCCTGGGGAGACTTCAACAGAATGATCTTTCTTTCTTGTAAATTTTCTTTGACAAATCCTTTCAGTGCCTTCATCTCCTTAGGGTTCAAAGAGTAGTTTTTGGCTCATTTTGGGACAAATGATTTATCAAGTTCGATGGTGTGGTTGAAGGGTCAGTGGGGAGGAAGAGGGACATCTTTCACTTTTGTGAAAATGTCACGAAACTGAGCAAATTCAGGTGGTAGCTCAACGACCTTTTTCTCCTGATTGGCAGCAATGGAGGTCAAGACCATGGTTTTGTTTATTCACAGCATACATGATATCCAGGTGAGTTCTGATGGCAGTGTACATGAGGGATCCTGTGAGTGATGCATAGTTCCCAAATGGGGATTGTGGCTGTGCACTTGGTTCTCCAGGCTCAAGTTTGACTTTCAGATTGAGTGGGGTTGCCACAGGGTTGGCATCCTGCATACCATATCTCTGTAGTATGCTTTCAATATATTGAGTTTGCCGAATAGTCAGTGTCCCCTGCTCTTGATTGTGAGTGAATTCAAGGCCCACAAGCTTGTTTGGTTCGCCCAAGTTGGTAATATTAAAGAGCCCTTTTAGGTTGTCTTTTAATTGGACCATCTTTCCTTTACTATTTGTAAATAGTAGGAGATCGTCAACCCATACTGTTATGATTTCAATGGAATCACCATTGTGCCATATGTAGACACAAGGGTCTGTGTAGAGACACTCAAATTTTATATCTTTGAGCTTACTATCAAACTCCTTGTTCCATTCCCTGCCTGACTGTTTTAGTCCATACAGGGTCTTTATTAATTGGCATAGCTGAGACGTGCCATCATCGTAACCGTGGGGTTGGTCCATAAATATGTCCTCTTTGAGCTTTCCATTTAGGTAAGCCTCTTTTACATCCATTTGTTGGATTTCCCAATTCTCAGCTACAGCAAGCACCAATATTGTGCAGATCATCTCAAGGCATACCACAGGTGAGAATGTCTCATTGTAGTCCATGCCTGGTATTTGGCTAAACCCTCTGGCCACTAGATGGGCCTTATATTTTTGTAAGATTCCATTTTTATCATATTTTCTGACGAAGACCCATTTATTTGTTATAGGTTTTCTATTTTTGGGAGGGTCCACAAGCTCCCAAGTACCCATGCGGCGCAGCATTTCAAGCTCAGTTTGGATGGCCTTTTCCCATTCAGGCCACTCGGGTGAGCACATTGCTTCTTTGAGCATTTTAGGGTCTTGATTACTTACGTTTGTTTCAGTGAATGCAGTATAGACTGTAGAATACTCAGTAAGTCACTAAGTAAGACTAAAGGTAAATGGTCTGATGTAAGTACTGCTTATGTAAGCAGTTAATACCAAATATGGAATCCTAAATCCAACACTCCCCCTCAAACACAAGGGGCTAACTATTAGCTGTAAGTGTTTGTCCAAACAGAATAGAAGGTAAGATCAAAAGAAATATACCAAAAGATTCAATAAATGACTTGTAGTGTAGTCCGTATTGATGTCCGTAGGTGGTGGTCGCGGTGCGCTCCATATATGGCAAGTCGCAGCTCGGCTAACAGTGACACTGTCCCAGTGTGTGCGGTCCACCTCAATTGACTCTGGGGCTGCCGTCTTCACGTATCACAGCTCGGGATCGCTCCCCCTGTATCTGCTGTCAATATACAATATATATGGCACATCCGATCTTCCCGATATGGCCTCGATGTGCCCGAATGACCTGGTAGGGAGTCTGTCTAATGGTACTGACTCTTCTAGATCTCATCTTGAGTCGTCCTCGGCGGCGCGGTGGGTTCGGGTGGTCGGTAGGTAGTCTGTGGTCATGGGTAGGTGCTGTGGATGGCCTAGGTACGTCCGTTTTATCGCGTTTGTACCGCCGGCGCTGACTCGTACTGTCTTCAGCTAGCGGGTCCGTTTTGACTCGTTTTGAGTCACGGTGCGCTCCGCTCGTTGCGCCATCCATCCGGCACTCAGCCACATCGTATCCACCGCCGTCAACTGCGTTTCGGCGATCCCACTCGTTCCCGACACTTCCCAACTCGACTCCATCGCCCAAGTGGCCTCCTGGCCCTCTAACACGACGCTGCGCGTTCGTTTCAACGACGCGCGCGCTCCCGTCGCTCCTGGGGTGTGTCCCATCGTATTCAGTGCGGTTGCTAACGTTTTGCAGGTCCCAATCAACCTCGATACTCCTCGACTTGCCCTGGTCGCCCATATGGCCTCCAGGCCTGGTACCTCGACTTGACGGGTTCGTCTCGCCGCCGCACGCGTTCCCGTCGCCTATGGGACATCCCTGGGTGCCCTGGAGGTTGCCTGGTACGACCGTTTCATCGTCCGGCTCGTCTGGGTCGTCTGGAGGTCTCCTAGGTGAGTTCTCTTGCTCCCATTGGTCTGACCGTTCCTGGGCTTGTTCTGACGCGTTTAGCAGCTTCTTTTGCCGCTTTCTAAGGTCCTCATCGTGTCCCGACGCTCCTGACACGTCCGCTTCATCTCCCGGGTCGCCTAGCTCGTTTCGAGCTGTCCCTGCATCACTGGTTTGTCCTTAGCACGCTATGACATGATAGATATTTCAATTAAATCCAATTTTGAAATGAAAATGAAACTATTTCCATTGTTAGCTAACAAACTTGCCTAGTCACATAAATGTTTTATGAGAATGTTATATTTAGTACAGGTCTGGCGGTTCAGAACTTGTTTCCTCTGGTGTGGGAAATGAGGGTTCAGGTGGCTGGCGTCCTCTGTATGTCAAGGCATCAGGAGTAACAAACGCGTCGGGATCGTATGATGGCTGATGCGGATACTCACGAAGTATCCCAAAGACATTCAAGGCTGTATGGATAGTATCGTGGACATGGAGTATAACTCTTCGTATCACTGGTTGTAAAGATGCCGAACTTCTTAAAGGTGCTGCTACCAGGACAGGTGGTTGGGGGAGCTCGTCGCAGTATCTTTTCGGTAAACGGGATATTCGCTGTAGATGCACCAACCGGTCGTTGGTGGGGCTCTGGGGTTCATCAGTCGATACAGGCCCCAGGGGGACCGAAGGGGGCGTTCCAGCGGGGTTCGGTAGTTCGGCGGTCGGTGCAGGCTGTGCTGCCGGTGATAAATGCGATGGATCTGAATGTACTAGGAATGTGAAGTCGAGACGAGCATGATGTCGATGAACCGTCCAATTGTGTAGTGCATATGTATGTCCGTTGACAAGACGCATCCACTGATATCCAGAGGCTAGTGGGACAAAAAACCGGTGAGCAGACCAGGGGAGATAGAGGAATCAATGGCTTGCCACGGCTTCAATGGAGCCACCCTCAGATGTTGACTTGGCCAATGCATGCCTTTTGTGTTTGTTCGCCTTGTAACCTGGGATATTTGGTTTAGTGAGTGTTGGTTGTCGAATGGGTGCTTTGGGCATTCACCCCCACAAGGGAATATGGCATCCATAAATCCGAGTCAAGTAGGGCCGGCAGTAGCATACTAGTAGTACATATGGGTTCAAGTTGAAATGAGGCAGTCGGGTGTTTCTGGGATCATGTCGTTGAAAGCCACTGGCATGGCGACTTCTAGTACTACAAGTTGCGCTGGCAAGCAGCGGCACGTTTATCGCAGCCTCTGCTAATTCATCAATATCATTTTGGGACAAATTCTACGATGCACGAGTGAATCGGCTCTGTTGTCTATCGAGCACACTCGTGACGCCGGGTCAATGACTATCTCAATAAACTACAACCTTGTAACTGGAGGTTTTGGGGACTCGGACTCTATGACACCCGTCCCTCAGGCTATTTTGACAATGTACGTGTACTACCTACATCAAAAAGCTCCATGAGATAACTTCCTAACTTGAACACCATCCGCTCCGTTGACTGTCATGAATGCCTTGCGAACGGGAAATCCAGCATGCAAAAGTTAAAAAAGCTGAGCTCAGGGAGACCCATGAATCCCTTCAAATACAGGACAATCGTTCAGGTATGTTCATTTGTACCCCGATCACGGTTTTTTGATAAAATCCTTCTACATCAGAAGAAAGAACAGCAAATCTCGAGAAACTGTCCCAGAACTTCGGATCCAGCTCGCCGACTCTCAACAAAAGCCAATCAGAAGGAGGATAGTCTCAATGAAATCATCAAGTCACTTGGGAGAAGAGTTCGAGTATGTCCATCGCCACTCTGACTCCGCGTTTCGTTGAAATCCAACTCCATTAGATACCGAAATCACGCATCTCAAATGAACTGTCGAGGAGCTCTATCAGTAAAAGGATAGCCTGAACGAGATCATCACGTCACTATGTGCAGACCTTTGTACACAGTAAGGAGATAGCAAAATCCTCCTTTGGTGCAGAGACAACAGTGAAGGGTGAACCAGTGAGGAGAATACTCACTTAGGTACTTCGCAGTATGAAAGACTATTGCTTGAGTAGCTATTCACTTGGTGGTAAGAGAGAAGAGCTTAGATTCTGAGTACGAAAGTACTCGGGTTTAAGTAGTGTCTAGCTACTGTTTGTATCTATTATGATATCCTTCTAAATAGAGAAGGTGGTATGATTGTGAAATAATCGTGAGAACGAATGGTGCAATGCGCAGTAATGAGAGATAAAGGCCATTGGCTATTAACCATGATGGCATGATAATCGCATCATATGACACCATCTGGATAAGAATAGAAATGGTGTCATCATTATGTCATAAAGGTCTAGAACTTGTGATGTCATGGATCTAGAATGTATTAGTAATCATGAAGAGCGACCCAGACATGATAAGATAATAATTATCGAATCATAGATTCTCAATACTCCACCTCGCTATTCATGATAAAGATGTATAGCGGGAAAGGGTTAGACGTTTCCTATTGTCCTCAAAATGTTGCCAGGTTAGATTCTTGGTGAAGATATCTGCAACCTGTTCATTCATGGGAATATAATAGAGTTTAATTTTCCCATCAGTGACACATTCTCGGATATAATGTTCCGGAATTTCAATGTGTTTTGAACGACCTTCTTGAGCGGGGTTAGAAGCAAGAAACATGGCACCTTGATTATCGCAAAGAAGCAGTATTGTCTTGAGATTAAATCTCAATTCCGAAAGAAGTATTCAGATCCAGGACAATTTTTTTGCAGCTTCTGTCATGCCAACATATTCTGCTTCAGTAGAAGACAACGTAATTTTCCGTTGACAACGGGATAGCCAAGAGACTATACCACTTGCAAGGAACATAGCATAGCCAGAAGTAGATCGACGAGTTTCGCAATCTCCAGCCCAATCTGTATCAGAGTAAGCTAGGATTCCAGATCGACTAGTGCCATCATATGTCAGGCAGAGATCCTTGGTTCCAAGAAGATAGCGTATAATATATAGCGCTTTCTGCAAATGTTCTTCTGAAGGATTCGAAGAGAACTGTGACATCTTGATAACAGAATATGCAAGGTCTGGACGAGTTCCAAGCATAATGTAAAGCAGTGATCCAATGACCGACTGATATCGTGAACGGAGGTGAGGAGACGAAGGAGTTGTATACGGTCCGGGATTGTAACCGGATGGAAGAGGTGTGCAAGCAATCTTGGCAAGATCAAGCTTGAATCACTTGATCACTTTCTCAGCATAAGCGATTTGATCTAGCTTGAGAATTCGTTTTGTGTGATCACGGGTGATGCACATGCCAAGATATTCTGTTGCAGTGCCAAGATCTCTACTTTCCCATTTTGCCATAAATTGTTTCTTCTTCGTCATTGAAACAACCCTAAAGCGTAGCTTAGGTTGTCAACAGAATACTTGGACTCAGAGAGGTGTAGAGGTGACTTGTCAGGTCAAGAGAGTCCTTCTTATAGTACTTTAGAGGTAAGCACCAAGAGAACTAGACTGAAGTTCTCTGGTGGTGGCATTGAGCCTTAAGTACCTACTGGAGGTATGTACATGTTTGGAGCGTATCTAACGATCCGGTAACTAATGGGGAATAGGGCATAGGGTAGAGAACGGAAATGAAAGACATAAGGCCAACACACGGTGTGGCAGAATGGAAGAGAAGCGTAGACATGAGGAGAACATGTGTATGAAAGAATGGAAGAGAAGCGTGATCGAACGCTTCTGTGAAGAAGTGAAACATAAGAAGTGTGATAAGGGAGTAGACGAGAAGTCTCGTGCGTGAATCGGAGACAAGGATGAGTAATAGCACGAGAAAAGGGTAAAGGGTGAGAAATGTCTGTGGGTTACGCAGAAAACAATAAGTCCACGAACATAAGGGTAAAGATAGGGGTTTGAGAATATACCAATCATAACAGTCATGAGATAGGAGCGATTGGAGCTGATGAATAAAGCATCATCAACATAAATGACAAGAATAATGATGTCTTGACCGTGGAAATGAACGTAAACACCAGGATCTCCATGTGTTCTAATAAAACCCATATCGAGAAGTGATTGGTGGAGAGCCTTGTTCCATTGTAGGGTGGCTTGTTTCAAACCATAAATTGCCCTGAGCAAACGACAAACTTTATTCTCCATGCTGGGTTTGACAAATTCTTCTGGTTGCTCCATATAAATTTCCTCATTGAGATCGCCAAACAGGAAGGCTGTTTTGACGTCAAGCGCTTCGATTTCCCAATCTTCTAGCACAGCAATGGAGAGGAGGAGTTGAACAGTTTTGAATCTTGCAACCGGAGAGAAGGTTTCTTCAAAATCTACTCCATAGATTTGGGTAAAACCCTTTGCAACAAAGTGGGCCTTAGTGTGACCATCGCTTTTGACAACATATACCCATCTCCCTTTGACAGGTTTACGTCCAGGTGGAAGATCAACCAATTCCCATACTTTGCGTTCATGGAGGGATTTAATTTCATCCTCCATCACAGTTCTCCATTGAGCTTGTTCTGATTTCGGTAATTTCAGAACATCCTTATAGTGAGAAGGAACACCAACAACGGGTGCAGCTGCGGCTATAATGCGTTTAAAGAACTTCGCACTATACATAGTTCCAAGATCATCATCTTCATTGCTAGGCAATTGAGAAGGTTCTGCATTTATATTGCGTTCAATCTCCACCGGAGGTCTATCTCCGTATAGGTTGTCAGGGAGGATTCATGGATTACGAACACAAGTTCCTCTGCGTAATTGTGGTGATTGTGAACGGTAGGCAGGAGGTGGAACAGAAGGTGAAGGAGAGTGAGATGGCTGTTGATCATTTCACAGAGGGAATTGTTGATTGGGATGTGGATCTTCCATAGGGGGAAAAAGATAATGATGCGTGACCAGAATATTTTCAGCTAAGTTAGGATCGGATTGATCCCTTTGGTCACTATCCTGGTCTGTGATGTTGTCTGGAATAGATTCGTCGGCAGGTTTGTCATCAGTCTTTCTAGAACAATGAGGGAAGACAAATTCATTGAAAGTGGCTGTGGTTGAAACCACAATGGTTCTGCACTTAGGTGACCAGAATTGGTAACCTTTTGTGCCTCTTTCATATCCAATGAAGGTGGCTTCTTCAGATTTTGCCGAAAGCTTATTAGCACGATCTTCCTTTGGAATGAAGACGTAAGC
>JBBPNN010000978.1:0-13304 GCA_038090935.1 Hortiboletus campestris | reverse complement strand
ACCCTTAGAGATCCCGCAAGCGCAAGATGCTATATACGGAACCACTTGTTCCACACCAAGGGTGGAACTCAATCATCATGAAACTTCAGCACCGACGGGTTCCATAGAAAGCATACGCGGGAGCACCTGCCGAAGCAAGAAGCGCGTCACGCGCAAATTTCCTGGCAAGGTCGTTAGAGTTTAGAGCTGGTGCCTTGATACCAGGAGCATGTTGATCCTTTGCGCTATCTCGGGAGTACGAGAAAGTTTGAGGCGTTTGTGAAACACTCCAAGGTTGTAAGGCTATTGACGGAGGTTGCGGCGGCGGCGGCGGCGGAGGAGGAGGAGGAGGAGGAGGAGGAGGAGGAAAAAAGTGGCCTCCACGCTTCATGGGATCCAAAATTTCAGGCGAGTGAATCCTTTGTTGTTGGGGAGGAACGAATCCAGAAGGCGGGACGGGTCCGTGAACGTCTTGATCGATACAGTGATGGGAGAGTTGCAACGGATCCGGGAACGAGCGAGTTGGTGCAATATGGTGTCGGTCTGAATGGGAAGATCCGCGAGGGGAAAGTGCTACCGTCTCATCAAATTGGCTAAGAATTACTCTGTCTCCGGCAGTACTAACGGACTCTGTCTGGAACTCGTCGTGTGAATATGCCGGAGGGATTGGGCCTAGAGAGGGAAGTATACGTGGCGAATGTTGTGAAGATAAGATGTTGGTAACGACCGGAGGGTTCGCTGAGGGGATCGTAGTCCAGGTCAGTGCTGCATAATCTTGCCAGGAATCATGAAACGAACCTGAACCTAATCCTTGGATTCCGTATCCCGCTTGTCCACCCGTTTCTCCCTGGCTAGGTCGCCGATATATTTCTTGAATTGAGCGCTCAGCTTCGGATCTAGATGTTTCCTGGTTCAGAGAACCTGTTGTCCTAGCTGTCCCAGAAGGGTGAGAACCAGGAATGTTCTGCTGGTTTCCGAGTGATGTTCCAAGAAACTTTTGTCTACCAGATGGCAGACTTTCCAACGCAAGTGTGTGTGTATTAGGTGAGGGCCCTCTCATCATACTAGACATCGAACGCGTGAGAGCATCGACGGTATTGCTGTCTTCAGCCACATTGACAGAGGGGTGAGAGTCACGCCTCCCTTGCCTGGCCATGTTCGAACCTTCTGGAGTTCTAGAGCAACGATGGGATTGTCAGACTCGGACGTTGAATTCAGTAGGGCTGGGATGTGTACCTTTGTAGCGCATGAGGTGGAGGGAATGGTTGCCCACTTTGCTCAAAGGCAGGTTTAGTGTGATAATTGACCGGAGGGGGAGAGATAGTCGTATTTCTGGGAATTGATAGGGGATCACACGGGGTCCTTGTGGACTGGCGATCTGGGGAATGAGAAGGTGGCATTAGGAAAGGGTGATAATGATGATCAGGGTGCAGAGGGGATATTGGTGGTGATACCGAGGGTGTCTGATTGAGCCATTGGAGATCGGTCGGAACCGATCTGGGTGGGTCAGGCGATGACGGACCGGAAGGATGCCCGGTGGTGATAGACGAGAGTGGTATTTTGGCGTCTTGAAGCATGTTTTTACGCGTACCTACAGAATATGAGGCTTTAGCTAGGTGGACGTACGCCGGTGCTTTCTCGGGGGGATAAGCAGCAGAACCATGCGAGAACGGCGGAGGAGACTGTGATGGAGAGGATGATGCGAAGGACGGCGCCAAAGATTCTTCTTGGATTGAACTTTCGGGGCGTTCCATGGGAGATCTTTCGGTGGATGCTTGAGTGGCATTTATCGTCTGAAGATCATCAAACGCTGGTGGGGGAAGTTGCTCGTCGACGAGCGAGTACAAGGGAACGTCCTCATGATTAACCCCGTGTGGTGGCTGGAGGGAACTATCGGGCAGGCCATCTTCGTGAGGGGCGGCTGCAAGTGGCTGGTTGTCCACTGGCCCAACGTCAGCCACAGCCACTCGTTCGTGTTCATGTTCCTCGAAGGCAGGCGGCGAAGATGACACGGGAATCACCAACCGTTGCTCCGATGGCAGAGGCGGAGGCATCGCCCCACTTGCAACAGCAGGTGAACGAAAGCCTTGATGAGTTTCAACGGATCCCTGTAGATCCGAAGCCCCATGAATACTAAATACTGGGGTACTGTAGGGCTGAGCCTCCGGTAATACGGTTTGAAGCTGATGAAGCGCCGGGCGGGGGTTTTGGACTTCAAATTGAAGAATGGAGTTTTCCGATGGGAAATAAGATGCATGGGGATTCGCCGGGTGCGACGGACTAGTCGCAGGCAAGGAGTGTGGAAGATGCCGCATCGCACTCACTCCGGGATTGGTAGAGCCCCGCGACGGGAACTCATGCGTAGCGACACTGCTGTGGTATAGATCGGCGGGGTTGAAAAACTGCGGAACTTCTGAGCTGGTGGCAAACGACGAAGCCGAGAGCGACGTTTTACGGGGTAATGCACCAGGTGAGGAGGATACATATTTGATCGGCGGTAGAACGGGGATGTTACTGGAAGGTAGAGTCGAAGACTTGTGGTTCAGTGCACCCGCATAGAGACGTTGGGCAAACGATAGCCCATGTTCATGAGATCCAGGGTCGCCAAGGTGCGAGGGCACCAATTGCGGATTGGGTCTTCCCTTTCCCCCTGGTTGTTTCCTTTCGATGGTATAATACAAGGCGCGGTCATGGGTTTCCCCAGTCTTGACAGCATTCGCGTACGCTTGAGCGGGGGTTACAGCACCGACCTCAGTGATACTGAGTGGACTCCTGGCATTCCGACTGTTCGCAGAGTAGATTGACCTATGGTCATCATCAGGGTTACTGATTCGACCAAGGTGATAAGCTCAAACCCTTTGTTGATCAGAAATAACTTACCGTGCGCCACCACAACCAAGTCCCGATTGGCTTTGCCAGAGGCTGAAGTGCGAGCTTGCACCATCTTGGTAACTCATTCGCGCTTTATACTAGTTGGCGAAGTCGGAAGGTTCGAATGGTTGCGGGCAGAAAATGACAACACTGAACATAGATACACCACAACAAGCCTAACGTACCGTATGACAGAGGCGCTCAGGGACGCTCAGGACAGGCCTATGTAAGCTGGTCAGGAGAACCTGCACTGTATTTACGTACTAACCCATGACAACATTAGCAAGTGGAAGTTGAAGTTGAATGACTATTTTTTGCTTCCGGCGACTCCTGATCATCTTACCCACGGCAGTAAGGTAGGCAACTTCGTCGGGAGCCCCGGTTGACTCGATGCCCATTTCACAGTGCAGACTTGGTGAACCGAATGAGACGGGCAGTCTAACAGTTATCCCACGATAACCAAATGACATCAAGATACTTGGACGGGTGTAATCGATCCTACAAATCCACCGACTAGGTTGACAAAATGGAAGAACTTATGAAGACTACTTTAGGCTGTCACGTTGGTCACAGTAAATTACCAGTCTCCTCCATCGAATCCTTGATTGTCATCGAAACCATCTTGGAAGCCTGCCAGGAAATTTCAGGAATCGAACGGTGCACAAACTCAGCACAAACCCTGATCGTAGCCTTCTTCTCTTTCGTGTTCGTCGTGATCCTGAATGGCATCCATCAGGAGAGCACCGCCTACCAGGCCGGCACCGCCTACATTCCAAAAGCTAAGTTAGTTTCAATGGCATTGAAATACTACCTCCACGAACCTGCCAGCAGTGCTGTTCCCGTGCCAGGACCTTTCTTCTGTTGCTTGCGTTGTTCCTCAACGTAAACGATTTGCTGTTGGGGATAACCTTACAGCACGCGATTTCCGTATTAGTGCATATCAAGAAACCCCCGACACACACCTCTGTTGCCAGAGCCAAAGGGGAGACCACTGGTGAATCCACCTTGTGGGGTATTGTAATAGCCCTGAAGAGGGGGCTGTCCGTAAGAGGGTTGGTAGCCTGGTCCACCATATCCCTGCGGCTGCGGGATACCACCATATGGGGAGCGACTGTAGGATCGATCAGGGGGAGGAGGACCGAGCGGGGCTGCGAAGCCCTGCGGAATGGGGCCAAGGGGATGTTCCCAGGATGAACGCGGGGGTTGCTCGCGCGTGTTCACGTAGAACCTGGATATCAAAATAAGCACAGTTCGCCTATACTGTCAATGGGTGGCGCACCATTGCCTGTACCTGCGCGGGAAGGTAATCAGTGTCAATCGGTGAGAGGATGGCGGGAGATACAGACTCCCAGTTGTACTGCTGTATCCAACCAAAGGGCAGATCTCTTGTATCAAGGTTGGGAGGAGGAGAGGCCATGTTGGTGGTAGAACAAACGTCTGAGTGAGAGAAGTGATGGGCTTTATAGATTCGGCGCTTGTCAACCAGGCAGTGCACACACGATTTGTCTTGTGGACACTGCTTTGCTGTCGTTTACGCAGCATTTAAACGGCGGCCCGAGCCGCATAGACAAATTTACTCAGCAATCCTAGACAGATGGGCATGCACGCAGGACACTGTACGTATAGTAAAGAAATATCGACAAAAAACACGTATTGTATCACCAAAACGTCGACGAGAAACCTAACCAACAATGCATGTGACGTGTCATGAATGAACCAAACACAGGATCATCGTTTTCGGCCGTTTACTTCCTCTTGTCAGCCCTTTTCGCCTTTTTGGCAGGTGGAGGGGTGGGCTCGTGGACCGACTCCTCCTCCGAACTCCCTTCGTCCGACGCCTTCTCCTCGTCCTTCTCCTCTCCAATTGATTCATCACCAGACCCTTCTGATTGTTCATTATCTGATGAGGGGATAGTTACAGCTGATTTAGATGCAGGCTTCGTTGATTTCTATGCCTTCTGTTCAGAATATGAATACGTAAGGCTGAAAGACAGCTTACAGTGGCAACCTTCTTTTCAGGCTTCTCAACGGGCTCAACCTCTTTCCTTGCCGCCTTAGAGGTACCTTCTAACGGGACATGGTTCAGGTTTGACGCATTGTATTTGGCCAACTCCTCCTCGTGGGTTTGTTTGGCAGCGGTCACCCTGTCAAAGTAGGGCTGGTTGCGAAGATATGAGGGATCAACACTGAAAAAGAGCTCTTGCACGATTACCTTTTTCTTCTCTGAAGGGAGGGCATTCCATTGCTGGGAAATGAGGCCCATAAGTTCCCTGTACTGGATGTCTGGATTCGCAGTGCGAACAGCATTGCGAATCTCATTTTGGAAGAGGATGTACGCAGAAGGGGGGGCCTTGGGAGCATTGGGATCCTTGGGCTTTTTCTCTCGCTTCCTTCGTTTACCGCTTTCGTCTGGTCCACTTGAGACAGTGAGCTTGCGTTTCCTCGATGGGGCAGGAATCGCGTCGATGGCGGCCTGCAAGGCCTCGACGACCTCAGGATCGTCAAGTGGCGTCTTGGAAACTATCCTGGCTAGGACATCTGCGAAATTACCAAACTGGCGCATCGCGTCGGCCGCGGTGGATAGTTTGGCGATGAACTACAGATAGAAGGGGGTGTTCAGATGAGCAGTCCCTACCACGACGCGCATACTGACCTCAGTCTTTGTCGCGTCCACGTCAGAGGGTTGTTCCTTGGGAGTTTTGGGGGGCATGGCCAGAAGTAAGCGTGGATACGCGTTTAGGGTAGTTTGGGAGGGAGAGACAAGGAAGGATTTGGTAGTGTGAAAATCGACTAGTGTTGTTGATAGCTGCAATTAAAAGCTTTTGTTTGTTGATGCCTATTAGGTTCGCTACATTGAAACCCAACTAGCCATCAGGTAAGCATTGCTATTCATACAATTATCGGCTGGCCGACAGTGTCCTACACGCCCGAGGCATTGACAAAGATCGCCATACCTATGTTATCCGAATTTGTGAGGGCTCGAGAGAGCGGGCAACGTGCAATTAGGACCTACTCTTTACCGCTTAGGTACCAACGCAGGACGCAGTTTCTTGTTGAGATCTAGACGATGTGGAATCATGTATATCGGGTGCCGCCCTCGCTCGTCGCGGCCAGGGGAATGGACCGTTGACATCCTTGACTTGTAGACCATGAACGATCGCTTCAGAAAGGCTCGTGCACACCGCTTCTAGTGGAGCCACAGGGCAGTCACAGCCCATGCCGTCGTGCCGTTGACAGGATTGAAACAGCGCTTGAAGCGGAGACAAAAAAGATGGCAACACTAATTGCACCCTGGACTGGTCAGTGCGTTTCAATCCTCAGCACCATCACAGAGACAGAACTCGCAGGCGGTTGAGCGTGGCGACCTGTTGAACGCCCTGCGAAAGGTGAAAAGGCTTGTATACCGTCTGCGTTTCTTCTCTTCTTTTTCCGCGTCTCGTTTGCACAGAAATAAGCCGTTTAGTGTTGCCCAAAAACGCTTGAGAACCAAGGACGGCAGAAAAAAGAGAAAATCTGTCCAGATGGATAGTATGTACCCGAATGTGCCAAATCAATGGCCGCAGAATGTCCCCGACCCCCAGCACGTCCATGTTGACGGCGCACCGCCCTCGAACGACGGCTGGAAAGACCGTTCAGCGCCCAACACCAGTGCGGGAGGGTCAACTGCTGCGCAGCCTTTGGATTTGAGCGACTTTGGGTTGGGGGATATACCGGGTAAGCATCTTTCTAGGCGCCCGTCAACAAACGTGCTCCACCCGTCTCCAACACGCTGTTGACGTTTGGATCCGACAGGGCCGTCGTCGTCCACCTCAATATCACCGCCACCCCAATCATACTATGCCCATCCTTATCAAAGCTTCTACATCTCCACCGTCCCTGCCCCATATAATGCCATGGCCTATGGTTCTATGTCTTGGCCAAATTCCTCATCACCTTTGCCGCTCTCGAGCTACTCGACGCTCAATGGTGCAACCACGTCATCGCTATCGCAGCCCTCGACGTCACAACAGCAGATAGCATCTCCTTCGCCCCCTCAGCCTCAACTGATGATCGAGTAAGTGGATCAGCATTTCGGGCTTGCGGTGACTCATGCTTATCTCACAGCCCCGCACTGACGACGATCAGCGATACGGAGACGACTCGCCCATATTCACAATCCTCAAATCAAGTTGTGCCAGCAACGCAACAAACTCAGTCACGACAACAACAACCCCAATATCAGTATCAACAACCTACATTATCGATTAATCCTTCTTATGTTCTTCCATCACATTTTTATTCGCATCCTCCACAACATCAACATGCACAGTCTCAATCTCAACCTGCCACGCTCTCTCCTCATGTTCTTCATTCTCCCTCTACTTCCATGACCGGTGCCCTGTCTTCCTTTTACTCTCCATCTACGTCATCTACATCGACCAGCACCCCCGCGGTCTCGACCAACCCTCAGGCCCGAAAGGACAAATTCTCAGCTGATATCAGACCATTCCTCCAGCCCAATTCATTCACTGGAGCTGGCGCTGTCAACTCTCTTGTTTCACATATCGATGACTTTGGTTCTCAGGACGTAGACCCGACTACCCGGTTGGAGATCTTGACGAAAATCAGAGACAACGCCGGTAATCATTATTTCCGAGCGTGGCTGGAAAATGTTGCTGCTATGGATATCACTCGCGAATGGCTGAAAGCTGGTCTTATGGCTAAGAGCGATAGCCTTTTAGTTGAAACCATAATGCCGTTGCTCCATGTCAGTTTGATTCAAATTGCTGGAGCACGAGATGAGCCTGATCAGCACCCTTAGATCGTGGATAGACTTCCTATGACGATTGATGCCCTGAAGGCGTCGAAGCTGGGCAAGATCATCGTCAAACTAGTCAAGGAACCACCAGCACCAGGTGAGCGCCGTTTCAACGTAATTCATTCTACCCTTGCATCCAATGGAGATATATATACGTCTGCCCCTGCATTGAAACGTGCTCGTTTGTCGTATCATAATCTAAGCGAAAAACCTCATGTATCTAACAATTGTCGGTTTGTCATTGTCCTGCCGCAGCGATCAAGGATATGGCGTCGAATTTAGAGCGGAAATGGCGTCTGTTGGTTGAAACTGCCACGAAACAGGCAGAAAGCAATCCGACTGAGGGTAGGTCACGTCACTTTTTTCCACAGGCTGGCGAGCGCTAACTTTCTTTCCAGATGTGAAACTGAAGAAACGGAAGCTGAACGAGCCACCGGCAGCCAAAGCACCACCACCCGCAAAGAAGGCTGCCATCACACCTGCAGCGTCGTCTTCCAAGGTAACCGTGAAGAAGGAGGCGAAGCCCGTATCCCTACCTGTCAAAGACTCACGATCGGATTCGTCATTTTTCTCGGCACCGAAACCCAAACCGAAATTACCCAGCTTCAAGAAGGCCGCAGTAAATTTCAAGAAGGAGCCGGATACGAATGTCGCACAACCATCGTCGATCGATCCATTTCAGGAAGCGCTCAAGTCCATGGGTAAAGGACGGAGAGCGTCTCCGGCCGTGTCCACGCCACCTCCGGTTCCGGCAGCGAGCACGCCTCCCGCAGGCAACACCACTGGTAAGACGAAGCGTAAAACGGTCTCGTGGGCGCCGGAAGGTCAGCTGGAGTCGATCCGGCTGATCGAACGCGCGGTCTATGACGATGATCCAGTAGATGTCAGCCCTCTGCTCTATTTTCACGTGTACTGTACATTGATATCGCGTGTCTTGGGCTCGTCCGATAGGGTATACATACTGCGCACAGTCTTCGCGATCTTGATCGAGGAGAAGGGGCTGCATTGCATGCACATTTATTCGAGGAACTCATTGACTGGACGGATCCAATAAGTGAGTCGCCGAAATCATAATGGGAAACTGTTCGATTGCTAACGGCGGGACCAACACTTCATTCTTACAGCCATCGATATCCCGATAGATATTGATCTGGCGCAACGCGGCCCGCAGAGCGTTGAGAAGACTGCTCAAGAGGAACGAGAGCAGACCGCATTGGGCGCGCTATATATGAATGCGGCGCAGATACCAGACAGTCCGGCTGAGCCCACTGCGACGATTCCCGAGGAGGATGTGGACGTATCCGTCAAAATGATGACGGTGGGACCGGAGAGCGATATCATTTTTTGGAGTGGGGCTCCACAGTCGCCGCAGGTGTCCGTCGCAGACCTGGTGAACCAGCTCGTGGCCGGTGACATAGATCATCCGATGAATGGTTCCACGGCGGGCAGCGGTCTGCCGGTGGGCTTTGACCCCAACATGCTGTCGTCCATACCAGCAGAACAGATGCAACAGTTGATGCAGCAGGCACAAGCGCTGCTCAATCCGGGGCAAGCGTCGGGTGGCAGTGGCCAGCCACCTCCGTTTGGTGGTGCGAGCCAGGCGCCGGGTTGGAATGCCCCGGGCCAGTTTCAAGAGTTCGGGCAGGAGTTCGCTGGGGACGACGCCAGCGCTCGAGCTCGATGGGCAGCTGCTGACAGGGGGCGAGGACGCGGGGTTCGTGGACGCGGTGGCCGAGGGAAGGGTGACAGTGAGGGCTCGTATAGAAGTAGTAAACGAAGACCATGCAGTTTCTTTGCGGAAGGAAGGCGAGCATCAATCCACATCTGAATGTGCGACTGGAAAAAAACTGACGACCCGTCTTTCGTGACCACAGATGCAGATATGGCGACCAATGCGACTTTAGCCATGAACCGATTTTCTAGCGCCCTGACGATTATTCCACGTCTAGTAGTTTCCCTCTTTCTTATTTGCATGCGATACTGTTTATAGTCACATGTCGATTACTTGGACGAGTATCGTTCATCAATGCATTGTGACGGAAATCCTGTCAATCAAGTGCATCATAAAAACAAGGCTAATCGCGATCTTATTATTTATCGAGCCAGGGAATACCCAACCTAAATTGCCGCGAAACAGGTCATTGCCAATGTTCAGGAGAGTATCGTAGTGGTACAGAAAGCTATAAATAACACATTGGAATCCGAGCAATAGCAGCACGGTTCACGCCCTGCCAAAGGATAGAACGATATATGTAACAGCCAGATACACGCGAGGAGCTTGATATGATGATCATGCAAAATCACAATATACTTCCGACGCCTCGATAGCGACACAAGATATTCCACGAAATTCCGCCAGATGCTAACCATTCCGCTTTTGTTTGCGTGTCCTTTTTGGTTGTGGTTCAGCGTTGCCGATTGTTGGTGAGTTGGTATCGTTGGGTTTGCGTTTGAGGGTTGCCGCGGTCATGGTTGGGGTAGATGAGGTCAGCCCCGCCTGCGAAGGAGCGGGAGGCTGATTAGGTGCTGGGGGAGTGGGGCCGGAGGTGGGGAGCTTACTCTGCTTTGGGGGGATATCAGCAGAGGGCGGCGGCGGAATATTTTGAGGTGAACCGCCTAATGGCATAGAATGTATAGATGATGACATTCCTGGATACAGCGCCGACGTCGGTGGACCGCTATAGCTCTGGAAAACCCCAGGTCCACCACTGCCTAGAACTGCACCCATGTATACACCGTTGACGGTTGAGTTATGTGTTGTCTCCCGGAGTTTCTTCGCCAGCGCTGAGAGTGCATCTACGTGGAGAATTGTGTCAGGCGGCGTATTCATATGTATTCGGGAGTGGCGTAGCTACCCATCGGCCCCAGTTGCGTTTCGTTTGCGAACGCAATCAAGTCTGTCATCTGACTTACGCTCTCAGCCAGCTGCAAGACGAAAATGATTCGAATCATCGCTCGAGATAAATATCGTGTAGTACGGACCTCTAGACATCGCATAGTGGCTTGCGGGATGCCAAAAGCGTTGACCGGTTCACCTGGTATGGATGCATGGTCGATCAAAATGCGAGGCTCGTCCCATTGTCTATCCTCCTCCCGTTGACCGACAGATGCACCATTCGGGCTGGGGGTAGGAGCATTACGCACACGAGGTGTCTTGGGTGTTTCGACAGCACGTTGACCAGCGATGTTATCGAGGGAGATAAACTTTTCATGCGTATGTGCATCAAACTGAAGGTGATCAAATCTGAGCGTATAAGAGGATTGCGCAGGCTGCTGGGGACTTGTGAGCGGAACGATGAAGACATGGACTGTCAGGGGACCGCGTAGCATGACGGTGTATCCGTTGTTATACTTGTACGTCCATACCGCGTTGACGCATTCTACGACTGCGTGATGTTGGGCAAGAAGTCTTTCGCGCGCGCCATCGAGTGAAAGTGTCATCGACTTTACGCCCGATTGCGTGGTCACCAAAAAAAAACGGGGTAATATGGGAACGCCGATTTCTGAACGCGGTGCCGTCGGTAATTAATGTCAACGTTGAGATTAAAGCTGTCAGAGAACGGCGAAGTAACGTACCAAATGGTTTAGCTTCATTCCTCTGGTTATCCTTCCACAAAGTAACCTTCATGATCGCCTTTGGCGTAAAATAGTCTCTCACTAGCGTGTCCCAATACGACAATTGGTGTTTCTAACAAAGAATGGGTAGTGGAGTCAAAGTCAGCGAGAAAGTTGACAGCAAGTGAGGAAGAAACTGACGTTAGTATTCTCACTCGAAAGCACTCCACTAAACTGTAGTAAACGAATGAGTCCTTGGCCGAGCCCCAATGGGGGGGCCATCCTGCTCATGTAAAGCATCAAGATCTCGTTCCGGAACATAATCAGTGGTGCTCGGAACTCACACAGGATGCCGTGGAATGGCGGCGGGTTGAGGTTGTGACGTGCTCGCTTCTGAGGAACCTACATTAGTAGCAGGCGAATGGGTGGTTTGCCCTTGCGATGGGCGAGGGGCTATAGGCTGCTGCACCGACGGGGACTGTCGCTGCTGATGAGGGGACGACTGAGGAGGCTGGGTATGGGGGGTTATTCGGGCAGAAGAGATAAGTCCAGATGAAGAAGAGGGGAGTTGTGATTGAGAGCTCCGTGGTGTGTGTGATGGTCCTGCTTGTGATGGTGGGCGACCTGGGGGACCCTGCGGCTGAGACTGTGGTCGTTGTGGTTGCTGCTGCACATGTGCAGCCATAGGATCTGATGGAGAGTGTCGATGGGGTGGTGGCATTTGGCGTGGCACAGAATTCCCGTGCGCAGTGCTAGGATGTGACGGAGGACGTGTGGGTGGGGGAGGATTTGGTTGTGACACGAAATGACCGCCAAAGTTATCATTTTGTTGAAGCTGCTCGAACTGTTGTGCGGGAGTAGGCTGAAAAGAGCGAATTGGGGTGGTGGTATTTTGGAGACCTTCGCTGATGGACTGTGGTATTTCGAGAGCGTCATTTTGGGAAACGGGCGGAGCAAAAGGAAATGGAGCGCCGGGGTTTGGTATTCGACCTGAGCCAGCGACCATGTTCTGGGAGAAATGGTTGTTCTGGAGAACGAAAGCATTGTCGGGATGACTCATCGGACGGGGACCGGGTGCTTGGGATGGGCCGGGCTGTCCCATGATCATGTTAGAAGGGGCATGCTGCTGCTGGGAGTGGGGACCTGGGCGGGGGGAAGAGGTGGAGGGGGCATGATGAGGATGGCCAGGAACGGTGGGCTGAAAAGAGTTTTGAGATAAGGACTGCTGGAGACCCGCCTGCGGCATTCCTGGGGGTTGCGGTAGACTGCTCATGATCTGGGATGGCGCGGAGGGTGCCCTGAGAGAGTTCTGTGGCACAGCGGTAGCGCTCGGTTGACGACCTATTAAATCTGGGGAATTTGATGATGGTAAGCGAGACATGATGGGCTGCTGAGGAGGGGGACGAAGGTGGGCAGACATATTAGACTGTGGATTGATGGCCACGTTGATGCCGTTGAGAGACGGTTGAGCGGGATGCATGGCAGGATGTGATGCGGTTTGATTGAGGCCCTGAGGATGAGACTGTACACGGCGAATGGGTGCGCCATTGATGCCTTGCTGCATCATGCCTGCAGGGAAAGCCATGGATTGGAGCGGGTTATGTCCGAGCTGGGCCATATGGGATGCGCCAGGGGGGGCTGCGGATGCGTTCATCTGTGGGTTCTGACCCTGCTGTATTGCGTTCTGACGCATCTGATATCTCGCTGCGGTGGCCTGGAGAGCCGAATTGTTGTTGTTCTGGACGCCGGTCGCGAGCATGGCCATGGATGGATTTGGAGCGTTGGACATGAGGCCAATGTGATTCATGGACTGCTGCTGCTGGGGAGGCTGCTGCTGGGAGGGGAGAAAGTGGGGAGAGTTGATGGGCACCTGGGAGAGCTGGGGAATGTTCTGCTGGGGACGCAACATGTCGGGCGGAGGTCGGATGTTCATCACGGCTCACGGGGGGTCGCGGGGCGGGCAAGACGGGCGAAAAAAGCGGGCAGGAGGCGGGCACGGAGCGAGCACGGGACCAGTGGAGGGCGGGCTCGGGGCAGCGGGGGGGGAGATGGCCGGGGGAGGAGAGAGGGCCGTGGCGGGAGGGGGCGGGGCGGGGGCGAC
>JBBPNN010000977.1:0-13320 GCA_038090935.1 Hortiboletus campestris | reverse complement strand
GCAGAACACTGAGAAAATAGATACCGCTAACGCTACATGGAATGCTCGCGTCACAGTCGACCTAGAGGTACCTGGTTGACTCACATGGCAGAAATCCACTGAATCCACCTCCAGCCTAGGTGGTTGTTGGATTCGATCCAACCTGCGAGCAAGGGTCCGAGACCGCTTGAACCTACCGCCGAAACTGCAAAGAGTGCCATGGGAAACCCGCGCCTGAGAGTATGAGCGACGTGCGACACAAGGTAACTGGGAAATAATCACTCATCAGGCTTCCATATATCGGCGATGGTTCCTCCGACAAGGGTTGCGCCCGTCGATCCGAACGAGCCGCTGAGGAAGCGAGCGACTATCACTGTCTGTATGTTCGGGGCTCTACCGAGCCAGTTAGTGGAGGGGCCGATAATTGATTTTGAAGCGACTTGCAAGGCCAACACCACATGCATGAGCATGAAAAGGAAGGTAGTCGCAATGTACAGGCGAAAGCGTCCAAACTCCTCTGACAAAGAAGAGGTGAAGAGTGGGACGACTCCAAACCCGATCGGGTATACGCTAAGGCCGACAGTGGCCGCAAAGGCAGAGCAGTGGAGCTCGTCTACCATACTTGGCACGCCCATGGTGTAGGATGAGATGGCGGCGGCTTTAAAAGACAGTTGGCATAAGTAGCGGTGTACACGGAGAGAGACTGACCGGTGATCCCAGTGAAACCACAGGCGGTAATCGTGATGCCCCATTTTTTGGCGGTCGAAAAGTTTACTGGATTGCGGGGATTTCCGTCTTCAAACTCTACCTGTGGGGGATGTGAGCGACGACGATGGGGGAGGGAAAGCGCACCAAGAAGGTATCTGGGTCATGTAACGTGGACGGCTGGAAGCGCGTTTGGAGGGACATCGTCTCGCACGAAGAGGGGGCTGTTTGGCAGCGGAGACACTCATTTATACTGTAGAGACGCCCGGAAGGTTGCGTTGACAGGGCGTCGCCGATTTTGAACCGGCGCATTCGTGATCTTCTACCGCGCTCTCTTCTTCCTGATCCCCGTATTCCGGCCTAAATTCCGATCGGCATCTGCGAATTCAGCGCGCGAAATAGATCGGCCATCGAAGTCATCGCCAATATTGAAGGGACTTGCAAAACTCCGGTTCGCGTCCGGCCCGCCATGAGTCCGAGGTCCTGTCCCGCACATGATCGCTTGGATGCGGCGCGCCGCGGTGCCGAATTTGTTTGGCTCTGTGTGGCAACACCCTTGAAATCAAATACAACACAACAACGCCGCGCCAATTCAGAACACCGCAAGCGCGTCACACCCACTGCGCTCGTCTCCCCAGCCATGGAATGCCTCTATGGCACGTCCAAGACTGCCAACATGGACCTCTTCTCTGATCCTTCCCACCGCATGTCCCAGCGTCCAACTGCTGCTGTCAAATCCGGTGAAGGCCTTGGCTTCCAAGACTTTGGCTCCTCTTTCGGCCCTTCCAAGGCCGTCGTCAGATACGGGAAATCATCCAAGAACAAGTCCAAGCCTGCAGCAACTCTCCCTGCTAGGCCACGGAAGGCTTCTTTTCGCGTCTCGGAAGACGAGAGTGAGGACGAGCTCTTACTGTCTTCCCAGAACTCCATGGGAGGTGACGCGACTTTGACCCCCAAGCGCGTTGTAAAGGGAAAGAAACCAGCTATTCCTTCCGATGAGGAGGAGACGGTACGCGTCGACGGCCGTGTTCTCGCTGCACACCCTGACTACAAGCCATCGTCGTCAAACGTCCTGAAAAGGCTTCGGTTCAAGAAGAACAAGAAAAGTACTCATGATGGTGATGCTGTAACGGAGGTAGCATCGTCGTCGTCATCCTCTACCGACTCTCAGGACCTGTTCAAGCCAATATCAGACGACATTGAGATTCTCGATGGCTCTTTTCCAGGTGGTCCAACCTCTTCGCGGCAGCGGCGCTCTGAGACGTCCGCGACGCGTCGCAGGAGTCCCAGTGTAGTGTGCACTGCGGCTCGTCGGTTCCCCGATGCCAAGGACTCTTCTGCTTTTAAACCATCTTCTCCCACAGCCAAGGACACCCCACGATCACCCGCCAGACCTCGCCCACGGCCACGCATCGTCATGAAATCTGCCCCTCGTGAGCGTGAGAGCAGCCCAGAATCTACACCACGTCCCGCGGCGCAGAAGCTCAGTTTACCACTACGTAGCAAACCCGAATTACCTGCAAATGCGGAAGGCAAACGAACTATCAAGAAACCAGCCTTTCCTTCATCATCACGTCGAGAACCGCAAGAATTCCCAATGTCACTTCAGGCAAAGGAAAATGTCTCTGACGGCGCGTGGAGCGGTGATGCCTCCTCCGGTAAGACCAAGAAGGCTGCCATATCACGCGCCGCGACGTTCGTTCATACCCCTAAACCGATCCCTCTTCCTTCTCCATTGAAAACGAAACCCATTTCCCGTGGAACCACCTTTCTTAACTTGTCACCTCTTTCTTCCTCAAAGGACAAAGGTAAAGCACGTGCAAAGTCCCCCGACGAGGACGACGTCGACTTGACAGACGGCGGCCAAGGGGAACGCGGTGGTCCCAAACCGTTCCCCATGAATTCTCAGATGCTTGCGGAAATTGATCGGCGGTCCAAGTCGCCCAGCACTCGCAGTCCGAAGCGCACTTCGTCTGATGATAGCGGTGCCGAACAAGGACGCATTTTGAAAAAGCGTAAGGACTCATTTTCGAGGTGCGTCTTCTTGATTACATTTTTCAACTCTGCTTACTTATTCGCCGTTCCGAATCTCTTCAGGGTGCTGGACGTGGACCATCTTGAAGATGACTCCAGTAAGCCGCCAATGTTCTGGGTGACCCTTTTTTTGGTTCTCATACGAACTCTCGCATAAAGTTGAGTTGGGTTACGCACGCGACCCGTCAAGGACGTGTCCCTATTGCGACGAGGAATTGCCTTCCCATCCCACGCCCCTTTTCCAACACTTGCTCACAACAGCGCGCAAAAAGTCGGTTTCAGATCCACGACCGAGAAATCGTTGTGGTTTGAAAGCACCTTTGACGATTTACATATCCGTTTGTCAAAGGCATCGCTTCGAATCGCACCAGCTGCCGATCGCGACTGAGAGAGGCTGGCCGAAGACGATCGACTTTACCAAGGTGCCAGTTAGAGTCAAGAAGATGAAGAAAGAGTTGGAAGCTATCATTCTAGACAAGGACGATATCAGCGATATCGAGGACCTTGACACCGACAGTGGGCGTAGAGGACCAAGGAGCAAAAGCGTGTTCTGGAGAGAAGTGAAGAAGGAAGTGAAGAAGCAGGGTATCCGTACCGTTGTCGGTGTCAAGGGCCAATTCGCAAGCTTTGAAAAGACGCAGCCAGGATAGTACGTCGTTCCTTTATTCGCAACCTTCAGGGGTGCCAATGACCGTTGCAGCTATGGCGAGCAGGGCTCGATCATCATACACCAAACCCTTTTTGACCTCTTTCCACCTCGGACATTTGACGCGTCTCTCATTGCGCCGCTTGCACCAGCCGAGTTCATTCAGCGCATTCTTGTACCCGAGGCAGCCGTTCGACTCATCGCACAAGATCTCTGCGTTGACATGGAAGATGCGATCGTGACCCTGCGTGACAGTGCACAATACGGTGTCGCCATGTTCCCAGACACGGGTGAGAACAACCGCAGAGGTCCCGGCGGCGATGACGAGATGGACGTCGCTGACCGAATCGTCATGGAACGAGCCAGAGTCCGGCGCAAAGAACTCGCAGAGGAAGAAAAGGTGGAAAACGAAATGTTGGAAGAAGAGCGAGCCGCACAACGCGCCAAGGCACGGGAGAGCCGGTGGGAGAAGGCGGTGGAGCGGGCGCAGCAAGCGAGGCAGATCAAGGGGCGTGCCGGGGGAAAAACTGGGGCGGAAGAAGCGTCAGATGTCTCTGAGGCGAGTGCGACGCGCAGGACGCAACGGGGGACGAGGCAGCAGGCTGTTACGAATGACTCGGAATCGGATGCGATGTCTGTGGACAGTTTGGCGAGCAAGCGATCCGCACGTATTGCAAAGAAGGGGGTGCAGGGCAAGGCAGTCAGAGCGACACCGCAGCCAAACGGTTCGGACAGTGACTCGGTTGAGCTCGTTAACGACCCGAAACGCAAGACGAGCTTCAGGAGCAAAACGAGGGAGCAGAACACAGACCCAGACACACGTGTCGGCACAGGGATTGCTGCATCACGCGAGCGCAAGAAGCGCTTCAGCGGATTTGCCCTGCTCAACAGCGATGGAGAGCGCGAAAGCACTCCTCGACCTGCCAGACAACGTACGACGGATACAGGCGCTGCTGAGACTGCTGTCAATTTGCACACACGCATGTTTCCGTTGCAGATGGCGAGAAACAGACCTGGTGTGAGGTGAGACACGTGCTTTACGACTCGCCTAGCCTCTCGCCTGACCATGCCGTCCGTTTTCAGTGCGCCCACTACTCGTGATGGCTGGTCCCAGAGTTTGAGGACGGGGGTGCCAGACGGCACAGATTCGGACGTGTCGAATACGAGTCGGAGATCTCAGAGATTGGTTCGTCCTTCGATAAGGAAGGGTGGAGGTAATTCCTGGCTGCTCAGCGACTCGTCTTCGCCTGACTCGTCTTAAACCCAACACCGTTTATCCATATTGACACGCCGTTAATACCCTACCATATCTTCGTTATTCGTTTCAGCAGATATTGTCAGGAGATGCCCTGTTCTTTGTCCGCCAGCAGAACCAAACTGGTATTCCTATGACAGGCTCTTTCCGTGATGGTGTCCCATAGATCTCGTCTTACAGTACGACTTACTGAAGGTACTTCTTTCCTTATAGATGAAGTACTGTAGCAAATATTAGTACAATATCAGGATGGTCTGGGCCATCTATTCCTGGTCTCGAACCCTGGAACTTTTTTGAACGCAAGTTCCTATATGACTCGCAACCAATCAGAGTGCTCCAGCTTGGTACCCCGCCAACGAGTTATGGACCCGCCGGCAGCCAGACCTCACCACCCTCTATAGAGGAGTGGCTCTAATTGCAGGTCTTGTTTGCAAATGCATCTAGATGAAGATACGCGAGTTCGCATCTTTGCTCTCCCGGTAGAACTCTACCATCAGATCATCTTTTTCCTTGACGTCAAGGACGTCTTTTCGCTCCGAAAGGTAACGAACTTCTTCATGTACGCCTGACATCGTCGTTCGACCCAAATTCACCAGACATGCAAGTATTTCCTCGTGCTCACACAAGAACGTAACCTCTGGTCGATGATGTTTACCCGCCTGCGTGCAACACAGGCGCTGCCCTGCTCTCGAACCGAGTTCACAGCCATGTCGTCCCCCCAGGCCGAGCGTGTGCTCTTATCAGCGTCACAAGTCGAAGCCTCGTTTCTGGAACTCAGAGGACGCATCGCACACCACATCCCCGCCGTGGAACAGCCCTGTTCGTCGACGTGGAGCGTGTTCGCTTTTATTTCGAATCGCTTCCTTCTTTCTGCGGATAGTAACGCGGTCATCGTTTGGGACACGTCTACCCTCGCCTCGTCGTCTCCGGCGGTTGCATCCTCCCCCCGGGCATACTTTACGTTGCCAAACCCCCTCGGCTACGTTGATTGCTATCCTACCCTCTATATTGCGATCGCACGTGCCGAGGTGGACTACCGAAGGTCTGTCGTTTTGGATGTTTGTCGATTGACGCCTGATCGTGCGCAGTGCCATCATTTATTCCGTTCCCCTCTCTCCGTTGGGCGAAAACGAAAACCACCATGGGCGCCTGCATTGGGAAGCAGAATTTCCGTTGCACGAGATGGAATCGCTCAAACACATGGACCCGCACTCGGGTCGTGCTTTATTGTACTGCCCTCCAACTTCGATTCAAATCCTGCACTGGCGCGATGGTAACAGACGATCAACCATATCCATTCAATCGGATGACCTCGATCAAGAGGTACGTACCGTATCACTCGCTCGTGGATCGTATCCTCATTATGCACGTCATACCTCAGTGGAACGGGATCACATCCCTGCGTTTCTGTGGCCCGTATATCCTGTGTTTCAGGGTCCGCTCCGTGGAAGCATACCCCGTCCCTACGGATACCCCAACGGTCAATCCTTTGCCTATCCTTCGGCACCGATTCGGTCCGGTCTGCTTTCGAGCCGTGTCCCTCTCCCACGTACGCGTGTCGCACTCCCCGTCCGGCGACGTCTACACCGTCTTCATGCTCACCAACGACGTCTACCAAGGGATGTTCCACTACCGCATCCGCGTGGCCATCACGCCCGTGCCTTGTATGTCTATTCACGTTCTCGCCAAGTGCGGTATCCGCACGTCGGAGCCAATGCCGCTGATTCCGGGGACCGACGTTAGGTATACGTTGGAAGACGCCGTCAGACGGATGTTTGTCTCTACGTGGTCGTTGGGGGAGGCGGGGTTGCGTGGGGTGTGGGTGGACAGGCAGAGGGGAAGTATCGACCGGAGGGTGGTGGCGTTTACGACGCACCCGGCCCGGTTGCGGACCAAGGAAGCGCCTTTGGTCGCGGGGGAGGATTCGGACGAGGCGCTGGCTATGGAGGGCAAGGTTGTCCATGTCATCTCGTCGTATGATCTTCGAGGTACGTGTGCCGTTTGCATGTGTTTGGTCGGTGTGGGGTTGACTGGGTGCGATCGCCGGGTGTCGCTGTTGTTTGAAGATGACATCACGATATGTGCGATATCGGAGTGGACGGGGCATATCGCGCTGGGTTCGCGTGTGGGCGCTATATCGCTTCTCTGAAAGAGGTCGTGGATCAATGTCAATTTGGGGTAGGATGGTCGGTCGGTCATATCTTTGACGAACAGCACGTTTTCGCACAACTTTTGCATGTCCTCGCAGTGGTAGATCGCCCATTCATAATTTATTCGTGCATCATCCTAGTGCATTCCAAATCTGATACACATTGTTCCGCCTCTTCAAGTTGTTCAAAGGATTCGCACCACCGTCCCCGCTCAACCAATCCGTTCGCAGTGACTGACTTGCCTCATAGACCGGTCTGGTCACCAGACTAGTTTCGCAGGTCGTCGTCATTATTCAAAGTCCACCAAACGGAACTACAGTCGACTCCCACATAACGCATACCTCTCGGGTCCCGGGATAGGCCCAGAGCTATGGGTTACTAGGGAGTATGGTGTTATCAGGGAGGTCGTATGGTGAACCAAAGTAGTTTGGGACATCAGAAATGCTCAGAAATGCTAAGGGTTATGGGGTATGTAAGGTATGTGTTATGTGGGAGTCGACTGTAGTACTGAAGGGTTGGCTGGCCTTCGCCAAGCTCGGAGTCGAGGCTGAGCGTTGAACATTGAAGTATAATAGGTCGAGGACATCAGCCTCGTCGTCGAAAAGCCTGAGGGTACACATTTGTATTCGCACTATATCTCTGATTCTTTTGGCTCTCCCACACCAGTACTGTCACTGAGCAGAAGACATGTTGGAAACGGATTTCGCGATAGGGACAATGAAGCGGCACAAGATGCCGATGAAGGGACAGAACCGCGTGAGAGCAGGAACAACCGGGTAGAGAGCCCCTTTTGCGTTTCCGTACTTTGTTGTTTGGAGCAAAATGGCACCTCCTTCCTGCCCACCGTTTCATCCTCTTCACACTGGTTACATACTCGTTGAGAAAGCGATTGCAGCAACCCGAGCGATATTTAACCTCAAAGAGACAGCTCCTTGATTTACTCGTGGTTGTGCCGTGTTACGCGATTAGTCGACCGTCGGAGAAAGAGGAGGGTAAGAGATAAGACAACCGGCTGTGTGGTTATCCTGTGAATAGCCTAGGAATGACCGTCGTTCAGTGTCCATCGACAATTTTGGCGTGCTGGCCTGCCTCGGTAGTAAAGCCGAACCACTTTGCTGTTTGGGATGAGCACAAGATCGATTGAAATCCTACGAGCTAACAAACCAAGTGCTCGGCCTCACAGTTGTTGGTATGCATGTTTTCATGACTTAATGCCTTGGAGCAGTTCCTCGGTGGAAACACGGCCCGCATGAACAAGCGCCGAAAACACGAGGTGATGAAGCGTGTGCACGGGCCTATATCAAGAAAGAGCAACAGTATATTACGGAGAAGCTGCACCCTGTCCTTGGACTCGCCTTCTGCATTGTGTCGCTGATGGCCACGTCGTCGACAATGACCGGTGCGTAGCAACAAGGTGGTGCTGTGCTGGTGCTGACTGTTGGACAAGAACGCCGTGACCCAAAGGAAATCAACGTCGGTGGACGGTCATATGCGGTGACCTTCTCAGTTAATGGCGAGTACGTCGTGAGCGGCGATCAAGGTGGGGTTCGAGTGTGGCGAGTGGAAGACGGCAAACAGGTGGCAACAATGGAAACGAAGGCTGTCCGGTCTCTCGCTGTGTCCAAGGACGGGAGATGGATCGCAGCGGGGACATTCTGGGGCGACGTGCTCGTCTGGGATGCAAGGACATATAAACCGGTCTTTGCGCACAACGAGGGTTCTTCAACGCACATCTTCGCAGGCAATTTCTCACCCGACTCGACTCGACTCGTCATTGCGTCGGATAAGTGTGCAGCCATCTGGGACATTGCAACGCGCAAAAAAGTACACACACTCCACCACGAGAGTCTAGTGATCGCAGCGAAATACTCGCCGCAGGGCGATCGAATCGCGACAGCCACTGGCCAGGCCGCTCGAGTCTATGACAGCAACGATGGTCGCTTGCTCGTGGATATCAATGCGCAAGTAACCCCGTGGTACAACGATGATCTCCTCTGGTTCAACAGCGACTTCCTTGTCAAATCCGCTGGTGGAATCAAACAATTCAAAGCATCCACGGGGATCGCAGTCTTGAAATGGCCAGTTCCCGTTACCAATGGACTCTCGAACATTGCCCTAGCGCAGCATGGGGGGTTTACCGCATACTCTGCAATGCATACCGTCACGTTTTGGGATACCTCCACATACACACAGCTCGGTCTTATCCAACACCCTCAAGACATAAGTTCAATTGCACTCTCTCCAGACAGCCGGTTTATCGCAATTGGTGGAATGGGAGGGAAAATTATCATTGAGAGTCTATCTTCCATAGCTGTAAGTAGCGTGTATTGCTGGATCACGGCCCATCTAAATAATTTTACTACAAATTCTGTTTGCACACTATGTTAGGTATCTACTCGCGAACAAGGACAGCCAGACGAGCGGCCTTCGACACCGAGAGGTGACGACGACAATCCACCTGACTCCACCCCAGTAGGCTTTGGTCACTGTTACCGTACGCTCGCACTGACGCCATTGTGTATGTACTCCAGGTAGAATCTGGTAAACTCCACAGTCTATCTCACACCACGGTAAGAAACATGTCTCGTTGGATCATGACGTATCTGAACTCTATTTTGCTCCGACCTTCTTTCCGCACAGGATTCAATCCCATTGTCTCGTGAACATCCTACATTCCGGGAACCGGACTTTCAGATTGACGACGCTGCCCTCGATTTATGGGTGCAGGACCAGCTCACAAACGCGGAGGCGTTGTTGACCACAGCAATCACCACCTCTAATACAAGCCACCATGTATTCGCTAGTCGAGCTCTCGTGCGAGCTCGTCTGCGAGAATGGGATACAGCACTCGTGGATGCTGAAATGGTGTTTGTTGCTCTGCTCTCACATACACTCACACTGACGCTAATTTACACCAAGGCCATTAATCTACAGCCATCCGTCATTGGTTACATTGCAAAGAGCATAGCGCTCGTCGGAAAGGGGGATAGGCACAAGGGTTACCGAACCTGTGATATCGCGTTTGAGCTCTTCCATTCATCTCATGTTACATTTCTCCTTCTGATCAAGGTCTGTGTTTTTCGTTCTTGGTCGCACCTCACCTGCTCATATCCCTTAGGCCATCATTGTGTTTATGGCCGGAGAGCACTGCGATGCGATATCGCGCGTAGACGACCTCATCGACATGGTTCGCTTCAATTCAATATGCTATGTGGTCCAGGCATGTCCATAACCTGCTAATGCATGGCAACGTTGCCGCTGACATTCCGAACAGGCATATATGCATGTTCTCCATGGAAACTCGCGCATGGAACACAGCGACTACGAGGGTGCAATACAGTCGTTTGAGCGTGCTCGAGCCCAAATGCGACACCACATGAGTCGACCGCTGTTTCTGATTTCATTGGTAAGCTTCCTAACTGATGTGTTGCGATGCATCGAAATCGCTCAGTCTGCAACAGATGTCCGGATGGAAATTTGACAATCTTGGCACCACGATTCGACAGAGTCTGTGTGAAGCACTGTATGCTGCGGGTCGCACCAAGGATGCGGTCGAGTGTTTCCACCAAATGACGAGTCAATTGGGAGGGGAGACAAACCTGGATGGTGAGCATCTCGAATGGGCATTTGGTGAGTGGTTTCGCATCTTGTGGTGTCGTTGCTCTTGTAATAAGCACTGTCAGACTTCTGTCAGCGTTCCTCCAAGAAGCTAGAGCATCTTGGAGATACAGCAAGCGATGCCCAGCGGCATGATGTGGCCATCTCACACTATACGACTGCTTTGTCACTCGATCCGCCCTCCCCACAAGGCATTCTCATCAAGCGAGGCAAGGCACTTCTGGCAACCGGATCATGGAAACAGGCTCTAGACGATGCAAACCAGGTGCATCATGTTTCTCTTATAGCGGCCAATCTTGTTGACCATAGTATCTTCCTCAGGTGATCATGCTCGATCCGTCGTCGCCGTGGGGCTACGAAATGAAACATGCAGTTTTACACAAGGCAGAAGACTATGACAATGCGATCGATGCGATCGAAACGATGTTCTCGAAGATAGCACTGTCACCTAACCTAGACGTTCAACGTGAGTTGTACCGTTGTTATCATGATAAAAATGATTTGTTGACATCATCCGACAGAGCATGGTGACCAATACATCAGCCCATCGAGCACACGAGCGACGATTCGCAGAATTGTTCAACGGACCATACGTCATTCGCCACGCGTGCTAATCAACACAACCACTGGCCGTCTCCAGAGTAGGCCTGAGCAAGCATCTGCATTCGAGTCCCTCCCCATCTTCAAAGAACTTGTGTCGTCGACGATGACGCGCATCGACTACGTCCGGATCAAGCGTGAGGTACGAGAGTACTTCCGATACGTGATGCTATCGCACAAGTGGGAAGAAAACGAACCACTGTTCCAGCAGGTGATACACATAGCCGTGTATGACCTCGAAAAATCTCCGACTCACGACAAGCTGCAAACATTCTGCAAGATCGTTCAAGATGCTGGGTTCAATTGGGCATGGAGTGATACCTGTTGTATCGACAAATCAGATCACTTCGTGCTCCAAGAAGCCCTTGTCGCCATGTTCAAGTGGTACCAGCGCTCCGCCATGATGATTGTTTTCCTCCGTGGTGTTCGTCCATCCCAGCGAGGTGCTCTCGTAAGGAGCATTTGGAACACCCGGGCCTGGACACTCCAGGAATACTTTGCTGCCAAGGTCATCCACTTCTACACAGAGGATTGGACGCTCTACCTCGATCTGGAGCTGCCGAATCACAAAGAATCGCAGGAAGTCATCTCAGAGATGGAGCAAGCCACCGGGGTCTCTGCGCAACAATTGATGGCACTTCGTCCGGGCTTAAGCAACATTCGGGAAAAGTTGCGTCTCGCTTCAACCCGACACACGACGCTGGTAGAGGATGCTGCATACTCGCTGCTCGGCATTTTCTCGGTGACTGGTGTACATGCAATATATGGTGAAGGGGAGGGTGCACTAGGACGTCTATTGGCGCATGTTCTTACTGGATCTGGCGACGCGAGTATCCTTGCATGGACTGGGGAGTCCGGCAGCTTCAACAGTTGCCTTCCCGCCCGTATCACGGTATTCAACGGACCAGCGACGTCGCACATTCTGCTACCCATGCGGGACGGAGAGGTGGAAAGAATCATCACTGCATCACAGAGTTCTTCATTCGACCTGGATGTGGCGCTGAGCCTATACGACCGTCTGAACGAGCTTCCTGCACCTTGGTTCGCAGCGAGTCGGATGAAACTTCCGTGTATTGCTTTCCAACTCCCACCTCTCTCACATTATCGAACACGTTTAGGCCGTGTTTATCGCGCGGATACTCTCACGTTTGGGACGGTGACAATCAAGACAAGACAAGACCTTTCTCGGATGGATTCTTTGTATCTCGTTCACCCTTGGTTGGATGCTCTCCTAGACCGGGGTGATAAATGTGGCGCAATCGTTGGGGAAGATGTCACGCCACCCGCCTCACCGAACACGGACGATGAAGAGACCCCCGACGAGGAAATCGACGATGATTCCTTGTCGCTTGTTGAATTTGAACCGCCGTCCCACCCTGCTCCTGCGCGTATGGTTCCAATGGACAGAGAGACGCGAGCACGACGGCTCGTCGCGCATCTTAGACGGCCCTTTGGAGCACTGTTGGTCACGTTGGCATCGACGGGTAGACGTGCGGTCGATTACAGGCGAGTCGCTGCTGACAGCGTGATCACCGTACGATTTCAGGAGAACGTCTCACTGGCTGATATTCTGGACAGTGTACGGACACTTGATGTTTTGTAACTTGGGTAGCATTTCGGACGACGACTGACATATTCATATTGTAACAGCACACTGCAATCAAGTCGACTTGTGAAACTATCGCCGGTTCCCTTGAAAGCGCAGCTGTGGCGTTACCACATCGTTGTTACATTCACTGGCGGGTGACTCAGGGATGTGCGCGAACTGAGCGGCCTCGCGGAGCTCCGGGAGGAGCTCACGGCTCGGAGGTGCCATAAGGGTGCGGTCGATCCAAACCGAATTAGGAACGCCGGGGAAGGATCATTGACAGAACGGACAACGATATGCTATCCGATTACACTCGTGACCCCAATGGCTGAGCGCTGAGCATGCACTGGCAGTTCTTGGGCAATTCTGAGCAAATGCACTCACTGGCAAGTTCAACTTACCGAGTCAAGCTTGAGTCGTTCGTTGTGCTTGTGCTTGTGAGTAGATCGTCACGTGAGTGCGCCGGGACCCTAGTAGCACGCAACTCTCATACGAGTAAGTCTTCCCGCATCGTGGAGGTCGTTTGAAATAGAAATTTATTACTTATATTACTGCATCCCAATCATGGCAGACCTCATCCACAGCCCAAGGTCTGGTAACGACTGGACTCAAACCGAGCTTCGAGCATACAACATCCAAGTAGTTGAGCAGTCGTTGGTGGAATTCTTTCGTCGGAACTAACTTCCGCCTCTGCCACCCACCGTACGTCACTTCTGTGAGACCATGGATAGAGCGGAGCCTCGCT
>JBBPNN010000976.1:0-13331 GCA_038090935.1 Hortiboletus campestris | reverse complement strand
AAGGGACACAGACCGCACCTCAAACACTCGTCCAGCCGCCACCGAATACCCAAATCACCAGCCGCGTCCTTGGCCTTGGCCTCCCCGTCAGCAAGCCCAGGCACGTACGGCGGACCCGGCAACACGCGTCTGCTCAGCGCCCATATCATGCCCGCCACAAACGCCGCATGCGCGCCTTCCTCGTCCAGCTCCTCCTCGATCTCGCGCAGCTCCGGCTGAGGCGTTTGTCGCCCATCGCCACCGCCATCCCCCCCCTGTTCCTCTTCCTCCTCGTCGTCGTCATCGTCCATGGGATGAAAGGACTCGCCGCTCGGTAGACGGCGATGCGACCGCGCAGACGCCGGCTGCGTATACGCACTCTCGCGCGACGTAAACGAGCTGTCTGCCGGGCCCCCCGCCCAGAAATCCGAGCCCGAGCGCACGCTCTCGACGCCGTCCCAGCGTGGGGGGCGCGTGCCGTTCGAGGCGGTGTGACCGTGTCCAGAAGGGTGGGGCACGGGGCGGTGGATGTTGGGTCGGGGGCGCTGGGTCCATCCTGAGCTTTGGAGGTACTCGCTGGTGGGGAGGCTGAGGAGGGCAGCGCCGTCGCGGCCGGCGTTGAGCACGAGGAGGGCGTGGGAGGGTGCGTGACGCGCGAGGGAGAGCAGAATCGCGCGTGGGCTGGGTGCGACGCCGGGCGAGGAGGGGGCAGGGTGGCCGGGGGTTGAGAGGGAGGGAAAGGTGGTGGTGGTGAGGAAGATGACGTCTGCGTGTGGGATGAGCTGTAGGGGCGGGTTAGTGTCGCGAGACGTGGGCGGGGAGGGGGACAGACCACTTCGACGCCCTCGCGGGCGCGACGACCGAGGTCGACGGAGATGACGCAGTGGGAGCGCCATTTGCGTTCGCGTGCGAGGCCGTCTATGCCCACGATGTTGGCAATGGTCGTGCGCACGCTTCGACCCTCGAGGTGGAGCCAGTCGAACGGGGCGGGTGAGTGTGGATTCTGGCTGGGGACGCTGTGGGACGGGGGCGTGCTGGTGGGGGAGGGAGCGGTGTTTGGACGGGAGGACATGGACGTCCGTGGGGCAGAGGATGGCGCGAGGGTGTTTGGAAACAAGGAGACGGGAGACGGGGTGTTGTGCTCTCTAGAGATGGGTGGAGGGTTGAAGCCAACGTAGTTTTCGGGGGCGAGGACGGGGCCCAGGAGAGCGATAAAGTCCTCGTGCGAGACCTCGGGGAGGGGGTTGTGGTTGATGACGGTGCGGGCGCCGGTGTCGCGGGCGTGGACGACCCAGGCGGAGGGCACGCCGAGGCCGGGCCAGATTTTGGAGTACTTTGTGCGCACGCCGGCTGCTTCGAGGGCGTCGCGCAGACGGAGTGCGTCGGCGTTCCCGCCGAGGGAGGCGATGAGCATGGGCTCGATGTCGCCGGCTGCTGGCACGGTGGCGGCGAGCTGGGCGAGGAGGGCGAGGACATGGGCAGCAGCGCCGCCGCGGGAGGTGGAGACGGACTGGGCGCGCGAGACGGTGGCGGGGCCAGGGTGAGCGTGGAGGACGAGCTCGTGGGTGAGGAAGACGGTGCCGGTCGCGAAGATGCGGAGCGGGGCGGGGACGAGGACGGGGAGCGTGTCCCTCCGCAGACGAGCCATCACAGTGCGGGGCGAACGAAACTGCACAGTGGCCATGCATGTCTCCTCCTCACCCTGCCCGTCCTCGACACCAGCCACAACTATCCCCATTCTCAACGTTCAAGCGAGTCTTTGTCACTGCTACATTTCCTACAATATCAATTCTAGAGGGACGTGATGAACAGCTGGTAGGGCAGCGTGTTCTCCCCGCGTGCTTTCCTTTCACGTCGCTCAGCCCGCCTCGCCCGCTTTGCCTGACGTCTCTCCCTCCTCGCAGCACGACGCGCTTGCCTGTCTGTCAACGGCGCGTGTCCGTGGCCATGCCTGCGCTCGTCGTCCGACGACAACGACGAGTCATCCGACGAAGAGTCGTCGCCACGCCGGCGCAACCTTCTCGCCATCCGTTCCTGGTTGGGATCCGCAACCGGCGCAGCGCCCAATCTCCCACTCAACCGCTGACTCGCCTGACAGAGCACCACCTCCATCCTTCTCGGCCCAAAAAAGTACTACGACACCATGAGCACGACCACCCAAAAAAAAAAAAAAAACACGAAAGACGAACGTGGTTCCAGTGATCCACGATATCCCCCGCCGCTTGCCGGTTCTTGGTCTTCATCTTCTTTTCGATCGCAAACGTCGCAAAGAGCCCCGCTGTGCACCACGTCGGTCACTGGAGTCGACGCGCGCGGGAGGGAAACGTACACATGAAACTCATGCCCATCACCATCGGGATGACGTTGGATTTGATACGCTGCGTCGGCGAGAGCGACGCTGCCTTCTTGAGGTCCGCCAAGAACCTGGTGACACTTGTCAGCTCGGCCCCCCATGTCATCAGCGCCTAGACATACCGTTTCCAGTCCTCCTCGGCCACGTCGTGCGTCGCAAACGGGTGCGGACTCAATTGACACGGAGGCGGCAGCTCTGGGAACCCATTCGTCAGACTCTTGTCGTTGGAGACCAGACACATCGGCGGGAACGCCCCGTACGGGAGCTCCCCCGGCGGCGGCGGTTGACGGTGCCACATGGGCGGTGGACCCTTGTTGCCAAAGAAGGCGCCGAGGGACATCATGAACCCTCCCTGTCCATCTTGGGACGTGGACGTGGACGAGGACGGGCCCGCATCGAGATCGGGCACGGGCGCCGGCGCGTAAGGGTTGTTGCTAGGCGGGGAGAGCCGCGTCTCCTTGGGAGCGTGCGCCGATCTGTTGTCCGGGTGACTCTGGGCGTACCCGTAGTCCGGCGGGGGTCCTTCTGGCGCCGGGTAATACCCTTGTGGAGGTGGCGGCGCGTCGTACTGGGACGGCGCTGGGGCAGGTGCGCCGTCACGTGAGGTGTAAGGGTCTAACCCTTGTGGCGCCGAGTAAGGTTGTGGAGGCTGCGGGGGGGCATAACTGCTATTGGGCACTGGGACAGGTGCCCCGTCACGCGAGGTGTAAGGGTCCTGCATGCCAGTGGGTGGTGGGTACGCCGGCGCTGGGTATGTACCCTGCTCGGGTGGGCGTAGCCAGTCTGAATGAGGGTCTTTCTCGTTGGGGTACTGAGTCATACTTATCGATGTGATCCCACTCAGAGACTGCGGGTTATATATGTACTGCCAGCGAAATGACATGTGTATCGCCCCCGAAGTATTGGCTGTGCCTTCGATGCCAAGGCAATGCATGGAAACCAAAGACGCGTTATTTCGGGTGAGCGTGGTCAGCTCGAGGCCAACGCGGTGCGCTTCGTGACTGTACCGCATCAGAATCATGGGGGTAGTGATCCATGCATCAAATGCGGGGGCCCAAAGGAATACATCAATGAAATCAACGTGTGGAATCGATGCGAGTAGGCAAACACCGTCAGACAGAAAGAAAAAAACGAGTGGCGTGACAACAGAGCAATCAGTACGCTCAGCGTGTGGGTAGGGCAAGACAGTGTCGTAGATTGCATAGAGGTAAACTGGGGCGCGAAGCTTATGAAACCATATATGATGTGACCAGGAAAGAAGCCTCCTTTCATTCATACAGATGAATGTGGTGACGGCGTGCATGGGAAGATGATGTCCGATGGAAGAGCTACAGCTGCGGGCCAGATGCGAGCGTCTGCCAGACACATCAGCGAATTTCCTCGCGAATGGAGACCGACGTACTGCATACAAATCAGTGACCTCTGGTTAGGTCCTCGAGAACCACCCAATAAAACGGAAAAACCAACGCGATACTGCAAAGCACGTGAAACCGATGGTCACTGGGGAAAGAATGTCACTCACGTTGGCCAGCAACTATCCAACAATAGAGGGCAAAGGAGAAAATCTGGTCGCGCACACGGTTCACATTCCTCTCACGCTGCAGCTAACAGTTCCGAGTTCAGTTGGTAAGCATGATTTGTCAGTTGATCGTGAACAAGACAGGACAGGGACGGATGCGCAACTGGAAATGCCGTTCCCTATGTCGCATGTCAAGCATTGTAAGCAGAGGCACTCACAACCGGTGGACGGGGTGTACCCTCTGCGGGACCAGCATTGTTCAGGGCCAGCCCTGCTGGGTCGTGAACAGTGGGTCGATTGAACGACCCGACGGGGAGCGAGGCAGCATGTTTTATGGGGACGATCTCTGACTGGTGTGGGTTTCGCGGGACAGCCTCTGTGAGAGCGAGAAGAACGCGAGAGGACCGCCGTGCGCGCGCGATTTCGTCGCCCACATCGCTCCTGTCGCTTGGTTCTTCGGAGGAGGACTGATGCTTGAGCCCGGCGATGCGGCTCCGCCGCTTTACGAGACCGGGTGGGACGGGGGGCTCGCGGACGTTGGCGGAGCGCAGTTTGGGATGTGCCTTTACTTTTCCGAGCGGGGGCGGGGTGAGGGGGAAGGACTTTGAGATGTGAATGGGCCATGGGGGTAACTGGGCGTGGGAATGGGAGATGGAGGACGAGAGCGGGAGGAACGGGTCGGTCGGCGAGCCCTGGGCCTGGGGGAACGGATATTCGAAACGCTGCGTGCCGAGATCAAAGGGTGTGCCCATGATCTGTGGAAGAAATTTCAGAGCGGTGGGGATGGGCAAAGAGGCGAGTGGCGGGCGATCTATGCGGTTATGTACGAGACTGACCTCGCCGGACGAGCTGGAGGAGAAGCTGAGGCCAGAATCGGAGTGGGGGGTGTCAGAGGGGGAGCACCCGTTTAGGTGGATTTTGGGAGGAGGGGGGGAATGAGGGTCGGTGTCGGGCTGGTGGGTGTCACAGGGAAAGAGCATTGGATGGGTGCTGCGTTGGTCGAGGAAATAAGAAAAAGTGAGTACGGCCGGGACATTTACCGACCAAACGTGCCCGGGCGCCTTGTTCTGTGCGAGCCTGCGTGTGGCCACGTCCTGGTCAACGGGCAGTCCAAGCCACCCCGGTCCTGTTCCGAACGGCTGACAACCCGACCTCTTCCTTCCCCCCACCATGTCTGATAATCAGCCGCCTCGAGGCTTCCTCGTCGCACTCTGGCTCTCCTTCCTTCGCTTCGTCGCCAGCCTCTTCAGCAAGTCACCGAACCCTGCCGTCCTTCCAATTCCCGTCACCGCCAGACCTCCAAAGGTTAGACCGGCAGGACCCACCCCTGCATCCGTCAGGGTGATTCATCACAGCACCTGGGTAAACGAACCGACACCCCTGAAACGAACCTCCTCCGCAGCAAGCTCCCCCATTTCATCCACCGCCCGGACAACCCCAGCCTGTCGCTCTCGGTCCGCAACACCGAAGCGCCCTCTCACAGACCCCATCTTCCATCCTCCCGCGAGCCCATTTCCAAATATTTCATTGTCCGCCTTATTCGCGACCCCACCCTTGTTGGCCTCCCCCGACCTCGAGCTCGGTCCCTTCTCTCTCGCGAGTCCCCAAGCCCTGACCCCCGTGCTGTCTTCTTCTCCCATTCGGGCTTCTCACGCTCCCTCGAGTCCCTCGTTTCACACCCTTCACTCCAGGTCACCTCGTACACCCAGGACGCCGTCCTCCGCGGTGTTAGTCCGGCTTGATCGCACCGCAGTCTCTCCTACCACAATGTCTGATGGAAGCTTGGAGGTCATTTCTCTTGGCGATCGACGTGGTTTCCTTGGTTCTCCCGTCAAGGTAGCGGACATTGCTCGTCTTCCCTCCCCCTGGAGCCCAATCGGAAAAATCGCTTCGTCAGACGTCTGGATGTCCATTGATGGAATGCTCATGAATGCTACTGGCCCAGTCGATAATCCCGCTCAGTCCCGAGATGACTCTGCGGCTTCGAGGACAGCCATGCACTCTCTGTCGAGGATCTCCTCTTCCTCTCTGTATTCGTCGTCTTCGGCCCTCGAAGCTTTCGGTATTTCCGTGTTCGTCAACCTCGACGAGGTGGGAGACGGTCTGTCCAGCCAAAGCAACAGTGTCGATACCAAGGACGACCGGAGCAGCATTCTCAAGTTGAACCAAGCCCGTGACGAAAACCGTGCAGCGCTCGTCACCCAGGGACCACAGACCCCTCGCAAGCGGCGGGACACGCTCCCTTTCGTCACGCCCCACAGCGCTCGGGCCACCAAACATATCTCGACGCCGTTGACCAAACTGGACAATCTCGACGTCGGGCACGTTCGTAGCGCCACGTCCATCTCTTCCATGGCGTACGAACTCCGAATGGGATTGTTTGCGGACGGGCGGAGCATGACTGGCTTCGAGAACATCCTTTCCTTGCTCGATCAAGCAAGCCCGGAGTCGATACCACTGTGCAGCGACGCGATGCGGCCCGTGGAGGCCGGTTGATTATCGATCACATGTACAGTCAGATGTCGCGTCCGCGTTGTGTGTTTGGAGCCCTGGATCGTCTGTTTCTCTCTCTTGTGTATGTATGTCGTGCTCATCTGTCAAACCAATCGACCCCCTTGATGCTACCTGAATCCGAGACATGCATTCCTTTTGACGGCAGGGTTGTCCCTACCCCAGTCTGCTGACGAAGCAGCACGTTTATCTCGTGAGTGGGGTCATGTGGGGGCACACGAAGAACGGCGGAGTTGACAGTCGTCGGCTGAGGACCAAGCGAACGAGCTAGGCTGCAAACGACCGGGCGATCACATCAGACGGGGTTGCACCCCAGAGTTTTCCCGCTTTGGAGAAGGCGCTCACTGACGGTCTACCACCAATAACACCCCGCCTCGTGGCCAGCAACATGTCTGCTCTGATTAACGGAGCTAGGCACTAGGAACCTATTTCCATACCATCCACGTCACACGAGGATTTCAATGACCCGACGGCGATTGTGTACGACATCATCCACGCCCTGCCTCGTGTCCCGTTCAAGTTGCGCCAGCCACAGTTTGGCTTCGATTCGTCCAAAATGGCGCGATGAGTGGCCTCAAGGTTTCGGGTGCTCGTATCGCCCTGGTGTCTCCTGAAAAAGCCCTCCGCGATGCACGACACCGCCATCTGCACTCGCACGCTTCAACGATGTCCCGTTTCAGTTGCGCCCACCACCATTTGCTTCTGATTCGGCCGAAATGGGGGTGATCAAGTGCTGAACGCGACCAGGCGTTATCGTCTCCGACCTGCGTATCTCCCTACCCCATTACGCCCAGATCCGATGACAGCACATACATGACGTGCGTTCGCCCTAACCCGTCTTAGCAACATCCGGCCGCCGTCCACGTAACGCCGCCGCCGCCTGAGAGCGTTGGTAATGGATGGCCAGGCGTGATGCGTGTTTGCTTATCGGATTGCATTGAGTGCCGGTCTGTTCCCGGCGACGCTAGGCAAGTGGCAGATACACGTTCCTGTTTGCTCCTTCTAATGTCGCCATCGGTTCAACCGGATCATATCTTCAGACTTCTTTTTCGTCTAAAAGTGGCTCGATGGATGTAGTAGGCACGCAGCATCCTAGGTTTCTAAATCTTTCACAAAAGGATGCGGGGCCGCCAGAGAAGATGATAGGCTACTCATCATGTTTCAAGTGGCCCCGAGTGGGATTTAAACGTTTGTATGCACAACCGAACCGGTCCGTCATATCGTGGAACAAGAAATGGGGAAATGGTCGTGGGACCTCGACTCCCAATGTTGGCAAGTTTGTTTCTCTTGAATTCATATCTGGCGGTGTCATATAGTCCGAGGCGGACCCGAAGAGCGTGTCGTGAGCATCGCGTTTCTATCCGTCCACGAGGCTTCCCGAAGCCCTGCTCAACGAGTTCAGGTGCATGCGGAGGCGACCAGCCCAAGCCTCGAGCCCTTGGTCGTCTTTCATAATGGGGCAAAAGAACCGCCGTCAAACCCCCATTCCCCCATCTTTTTTTTCTTGCCGAACGATTCACCCCAGATTCCGCTATACTAACATCATGTCGGCAACTTACAATCATGCCGCCCTCGGATTCTGACATCTTCTGGGACCCTCGCTTGCTTGTTGACACGGCACCAAATGCATACTGGACGTGCGCGCTGTCTGGGGTTGTCTGCAGGATCGAGGGGACATTGACAAGGGGTTTCCTCCTGCAAACTCATATTGCTTGCGAAAAAAAATGGGGGTGCACGACTCGTCCGGAGCCGGCAAACGCCCGACAAACTTGTCTGATTTCAAAACGCATTCCGCACAAGCAGCACTCGTTTCAAACTGGGCCCGTGCCGCAAGGCCCTGGCGTGTGTTTTACGTGGTGCCCACCTTGGAACGTCGCAGTGGGGATGAGTCTATATCAGTACGCGTGGCGCGCCATATGACAGGCTTGGGGTTCATAGTTTCATTTACATCTTGGTGTTCTTTCATGTCTTGTCAGACGGGTCTTGCCCTGTATGGTCTGATAGATAAGATGGCGTGGATTGATCGAGCTCACCTATTACCCCATGATGTAAATAAGATAGGGGGTTGACACACTGCAGGGTCGGGTGTTTCCGAGGGATCGAGTCGACGACTCGCCAGTGTCCGCAGTGCGAGACATTCCAGGGTGCATCGACCACCCTCTTCCATTCGATCTACCATGTTCGCTTCGCTTTTGTGAGTATGCTCCCATGGCGTCCCGCTGTTCCGATTCTCAGAAACGTTTTTTTATCCAGCAACACGTCCACCGCCGATCCAAAGGCACCCAACTTCCATCCTGTCTCAGGCTTCGAGCCCAAGACCTCGGCCTCTGACTTGTTTGGCGATCTTCGGTCAAGCGACTTGGAATGGACCTGTGCCGGTGGTTTCGTCACAGAGACGCAAACGTTTTACCATTTCCTCGAAGATGACACGATGCTCATGTGTCAAGTCATTCACTCGTCCATCGGGTCAGTCTTGTTTATTTACCCTTGCAACGGTGTGACCGACGCCCAAGGACCATTAGCATGTGGTACCCCACGATCCAGTTCACATGCAAGCTATACAATCCCAACACCGGGGAGACCACCTGGCGCTCCATCAACGTCAGCAATTTCGTCACCCCTCCCCCAGGTCTAGATAAGCGCTCGTGCAAGGCAGACCAGTTCTCCATCACCTGCAAACCCTCCGCGGACCCGTCCTACCCAGAGTCGTACGTCATCCGCGCCAACCTCTCAGACGACCTTCAAGTGTCCATCGACGTCTCCCGTCCCGCCTCGGTACCCGGGTTCAAAGTCGGCCAGGGACCGAAAGGCGGGTTCTCCTACTTTGGTTCGGACGTGAACAAACCCGACGGATACGTCGTCCACCGCTTCTGGCCACACACCCTCGCCAGCGGGCACGTCATCCTCAAAGGCCGCGCCAGCACCGTCAACGGGATCGGCATGTTCGTCCACGCCATCCAAGGCATGCGTCCCAACCTCGTCGCCTCCCGATGGAACTTTGGCAACTTCCAGAGCAGAGCCCACGGGGGCGTGTCTGCCATCCAGATGGAGTTCACCACGCTCGATACGCACGGGAGACATGGGCATGGGTCGGGCGGGGTGACTGTCAACGTGGGCTCGCTCGTGCTCGGTGGTAAGCTGGCGGTCGTGACTGCGGAGACCAAGTGGCCCGATGAGGTTCCCGAGGAGTCGGCGCCTGTCATCTCCCGCGTGACCCATGTGGACCCTGTGCAGGATTCTGATACGGGGTACAGGAAGCCGAACGCGCTCGACTTTCGATGGGCGGGGCCGTCGATACTGAGCGTGCCTCAGGACACCATCGCTGCGTCGCTCCACGTTGACGTGGGCGACCTTGTTCACCCAAAAGGGTTGATAGAGAAAGTCGACGTCTTGGCGGAGATACCTTATGTGATCAAGACGATGGTCAATTATGTCGCAGGGACCAAACCATATATCTACCAGGTCGGTCTCATGCTCTCTGGTGCGCGGTATTCACTGATGCTATGACGTTTTATGTTTTCAGTGGCAAAATAAAGCGAAGCTGGTCGTGCGTGGTCAAGACAATATCATCCCCGGATTGCCGGACGGCTTAGAAATCGAGGGGCTTCTGTTCAACGAAGCTTCTTTCATCTCCTAGTGGGCGATCAGAAGGAACATCTTCTCGATCATTTATCGGTCGTAACATCTACTCGTACACGTAGTTGCTAGAATGTATGGGGTGCTAGTCTGGATGAATACATAATGGTGTTGTGAAGTCATTGAAATGTAAAAACCAGACCGACGCTTTGCAACCAGATCCTCTCATACACATTCACGGATCGTTTGCACGCGTTCGTTGGAACGACTGATAAACCGACATGGAAACTCGACAGGCCGCCTGAATTCAAGCGTGTAAACCATTCAGTGTTTCGAAATTCGCGTTCATGATCACGTACACTGCAAGTCCAGTCGTAAACTGTTTCTTCACATCGATCTCCTTGCCGTTGGCATCTTTCGCTTTCGTGATGCAAAAGGTGGCCAGGATGGACACGACGGCCGTCCACACGAATGCATCGGATGCGAAGCGTCCCGGACCTGGACGAGACACGTGAGCGAGACACGCACACGGGGAGCGGGGGTGTCCTCACAAATGCGGCGACCAAGCCCAAAGATGGGGTTCGCAGACATGGGCGGTCCGTCTTTGAGCGTCCCCTTTCCGGATAAGAACCTCTCTGGCTTGAAATCATCCACGTCGACAAAGTTGGTTTCGTCTCGGCCTATCGCCCTACGACGTGGCGAGTCGTCGTCAACGCCGACGAAAGGGAAAGGACGCGAATGCCTTACCAAACGTTGATCAGGACCATGGCACCTTGTAACAGATGACGAATGAGCCCCATAGAAAGCCAGATCGTGTGCGCACGCACCTTTGGGGATGTGATACCCCTCGTACACGTCGTCCCCAGACGTTGCGTGTGGTATGCCTGCAAGAGGCATCGGTCAGCTGCTATCATAACACGCAGACGCCTCATTTGCCTAGTGGGACGACCGGATTCCATCTGACAAGTTCGCGGAGGATCGCATCCACGTAGGGGAGTGCCGCTCGGTCGTCGAAATGGGGGAGCCTACCGTTCCCAATGACGGCATCGATTTCCGCCTGAGCTTTCGCCTGTACCTCGGGGTACAACACCATCGCGAGAATGAATGCATGGAGGGTAGACGAGCTCTACGACCCAAATGAATGCAGGTAACGAGAGGGCGATGACGACATCATGCGCGTACCGTCTCAAATCCGGCTAGGTGCGCGGTCGTGTCAGCGTTTGTATCGGGATTTGGATCCGAGGAGATCGGACGGACGGACCTATGAATACGGTTGCAGCTGTGGATTTGATCGCGTACTCTTGTCTGTCGTAATCATCCTTTTGGTCGAGCTGGTTCAAACAATCGGCCACCATGGACGGCGGTGCATTGCCAGCCATCTGTTGGAATCGTTGATTGAGACACAATGACCTCTTGCACCCGGTGTAATGTGTCATACCATTTGGTCTTTGACCCAGTTAAACGGGACATCGAGAACTCGGGCTGCGAGTTTCCTCCCGTAAGCAGCATCCCGCCATAACCCAGCTCCCGGTAACCACCCGGGGAGTTTCTCGACTGGGCGCGGAGGTGAAACGCAAGCCATAGAAGCCAATATGATATGACGTACGAAAGGGAAACGCAGAAAGGATGGCACCCCGTTCGGGCGAAAGCGCCTTGGCAAGAAGGTTGACGAGCGACATCACAGTTCTCACCATAGGGTCATCCCTAGCTGCTGTCTCATAGCCGTATGCAAGGGCCATGACGTTCGAGGCCACATAACTAGAACATCACTATCAGGACGAGGGGTTCAGAAAGGTAAAAACATCACTGACCTCTTGATATGCAGTTCGAATTCTGCTGGGGCGTCCAGCAAGTTTGCAAGAAGTGTACGCACCCTCTTCAAGTATACCTCTCGGTTACGTGCTTCAGACTCTGCATGGAAAGCGTGCTGGAAAATCTTCCTGTGGAGTCTCCACTCGTCACCGTAGGGTAACATGACCGTACTAAAATCCATGCCGAACCTTGTATTTACTCAGTCAGCCTGACATTGACAAGGAAGAAGAAGTATAGTATACATTGAATGCGCCACGATCACTGGGCGATCAGAGTACAACGATGAGCGTTGATCGAGCAGCGCTCGTGCCGTTTTCTCTGAGTTCAAGATGATGAAACTCTGACCAAGGAGGCGCACGTGTAGCAGGTCACCTGCAACAATTGAACATGACAGTACACTTTTCAGAGATCGAACTCACCATATTTCTTCTTCCATGCGGTGTATGTCAACCAAGGCTCGGCAGTGTTTACCTGGTGGAGATTTCCTACTAGCGGAAGAGGTCTCGGACCTGGGGGGAATGGCAGGTCACGGGAGTTTGCCCCTCTATTAGAGACAAGTATCCACAATAGAAATGCAGATGACACGATGCCGGCTGACACGAAGAAGGGCTGATGGACTACATAGTCTATATCGACAGCGGAGAGCGGGACGAGGGAAGGGAGCACAAGTAAAGGGACGACCATCTTGGAGGTTCTCTTGTCTCGTTCGGTGAGGTGGAAGGGGACGTCACTGTTATCTGAGTGCCTGTTTTTATCTGTGAAACGGCGCACTCTTCCAAAAATGCACGACCATGATATCGGTTAGACTGAGTGGCGCATGTTTGACAGGAACCTCACATTCAATAGTTCGTTTCGGATCAGTTTCTTCGATTGAGTCTCCTGTGCCACATCATCGATTAACTTCGCAGCGCTGGAATATTGATTCAGTCGACTTCTTCCGTGGTGACGACGCGAGATAGGCTGAGTTATCTGTGGTGGAGAGAATATCTGTAAGACTTTGCTCGTGGTATTATCCAGTTTGCCAAGGTCACCGTCAAGCGGATGCTGGCTCGTTTCACGAGCTACTGTACGTGTTAAAATGCTTACCTTGGACTCTAAATTCAATCCGTAGATCCGTATTAGAACGTGCCAAATGAGCCTGATTATCCTTGTGATGGGGTGAGAAGCAATTGAAGTCGTCAAAATGCTGTGATTCGTGTCAGTTACTAGAATGGCGGGAATTGCGCGGCCGGGACAAACTTCAAAGAGGCTGAACGTACGAAGCTCCAATATCCACAATCTGCGGTTCCCGCACTCTCATCCTGGGTTTAGGTACCTGTTTGCATGTTACTCGAGATGAAGTATGGTCGGAATTTGCCTCGGATGTAGTAGACTTTGAAACGAAAGTCGATTCGATCATGGTACTATCTTCCCAACCACCGAACCTTGATGCGGTTCTGCGTACGTACTATACAAAATATCAACTAACTAACGGGCGTCGAAAAAAAAGCGTGACCTACCCGTCGCATAACCACGGTTAGATCTCCAGCCGAGCGAAAATTACCGTATTTAGATGTACAAACCATGTGGCCCGCTTAGCCC
>JBBPNN010000975.1:0-13340 GCA_038090935.1 Hortiboletus campestris | reverse complement strand
TGATCAATATTAAGTAAGGGAAACTAACCTCAGCTGCTGCCTAGATGGGCAGAAACAACTGAGGTGTTTGTAGGTAAAGGAAAGGTTTAAATAGTATGGGTGGAGGCACAGCTCATATCTCCATAAGTGTTGGATGAAGGGTCAACACAAAGTATAATAACAAATGTGTAAAGGACATTACCAAGTGGCAATGTTGTACCATAAAGAAAAAAGGAGCATCCAGAGTCGATGTCCATAACTCCGGAGTGAGTAGGAAATCTACAAGGTAACTCCGGAGGACTGGAGTCCCGTCCGGAGTCAGTGGTATTTTGTCACTCTGTTAGGACCATGCAACTCCTGGTGACAACTCTGGAACTCCAGAGGTAAGTCAGGTCAAACGGGACTTGGCTTCAGCTTATGTGACAAAATACTACTTACTCCAGAAGGAGTTCTGGTTGTCTGGTCCTCTGAAGGAACTACCTAAATCATACTACTCACACTGGAGTTAGGAGTTTGTCAACTCTGGAGTTAGGAGCTTGTCAACTCCTGAGTGCTGTGTTTTCTTTACGGTACAGTGCCACCACTCGGCAATACGTCCTGACAGCCATTACTATACCTTTTCCCTTCGTAATTCTTCCCTGACAGTTATTGAGGTACAACTGTGCCTTCACCATACAGTACATATACTTCCACTCTTCTCCCAAACACCTCAGTTGTTCTTGCCCGTCTTAGGCAACAGCTGAGGTGAGTTAGTTACTCCACTAGTTATTCTGAGACTAATGTACCATAGCTCCAGTACGAATAGGTAAATACAAGTTGTTCTCGCCTGTCTTAGGCAACAGCTGAGCTCCAGTACGAATAGCACCGGACTTGCTCCACTGAACTCTGGACCTTTGGACCTCCAGACATTAACAGGTTATGAGCTCTGCTCGCGCCAAATAAACGAACAACTCACCCACTTGTGCATCCCTCAGTGCACTCGTGTATTCCTCAACACGTCCTCCATTCTCAAATGAACTCTGGCTACCAGCTATCTGATGCCACCACCAGGAAATAAATTTTTCTCCTGTCACCTCTGAAACAACCTTGAAGCGAAGCTTAGGTTGCCAACAGTAACTTGGACTCAAGGGAGATGTAGAGGAGACTTGTCAAGTCAAAAGAGTCCTTCTTATAATGCTTTAAGGGTAAGCACCAAGAGAACTAGACTGGTGTTCTCTGGTGGTGGCATTGAGCCTTAAGTACCTACTAGAGGTATGTACATGTTTGGATCGTATCTAACGATCCGGGACCAAATGAAGAAATGGGCATAGGGTGGAAACGAGATGAGAAACATAAGGCCAACACACAGTGTGGCAGAATGGAAGAGAAGCATAGAATGAGGAAAACATGTGTATCAAAGAATGGAAGAGAAGCGTGATCGAACGCTTCTGTGAAAAGGTGAAACATAGAAGAGTGAAAATGGAGAAGGTGGAAAGACTCGTGTGTGAATTGGAAGCAAGGATGAGTAATGGCACGAGACAAGGGTGAAGGGCGAGAAATGTCTGTGGTTTACGCAGAAAATGATAAGTCCACGAACATAGGGGAAAAGATAGGGGGTCGAGAATATACCGATCGTAACAACCTCACCCTGTCCTGCCATCCAGCATGACATTGAATACCATCCAAAGTGACGAAATCCTAACTGGACCTGAAACCTTCCTGCTATGAAAGGTCAAGACCACCTGAAAACTCCACAGCAGCAAAGTCTATGGAGTGGTTTCCGGAACGGATACTGCACCTGCCCTTGGAACAACTGGAGTCACTGCTTCAGATGTCCACGACTGGCAGGAGCATGATGAAAAAGTGCATGGCATCATTCAGGAACATCTCTCCGATGCCCTCCTACTCAAGACAGAGTCCTGCATCTCTGCAAAAGACCTATGGGACAAACTTGTATCACTCCTTGATGCTCTGAGCATCTCCTCTGCCTTCCATATTTTCCAACAACTGTTCAATGTAAGCTGGAATGGAAACTCCAACATCTCGGAACACATTGCATCACTCTGAATCTTTGAGTTCCAATTCACTCGCATGAAATTCACCGTCGACTCCAAAGTTATGGCATTCATCCTCCTAAATTCCCTTCCAAAGACTCTGGAATGGGAGTTATTCAAGTTGTTGCTCATCAATACTATAGAGGACAGCAAACTCACCTTTGATGCGGTAGAAACCCAAATCATCACTGAAGATGCTCACCTATACCCCTCTGGACATTTGGGGTCTGCCATGAAGGTTTTCACAACTCCCAAGTCCTCCACTTGACCTCCGAACGCCTCCACCTGGTGTGAACACCACCTCTCCACCACGCACAACTCTGCCGACTGCCACTCCTACAAGAAATGAGTTGCAGAGTTATGGAGGGGAGGATTCAGGAAATCAGAGAAAGGAAAAGAGAGGGCAAATACAGTGGAGGAAACTCTGGATCCTCCAGACTTGGCACATGTAGCTTGTGAAAATGTACCCAAGTCCCTAATTCAATGCATTCATGCCTACTCGTTGTCTGAATGAAATGATAATGGGAAAAACACACTGATTATAGACTTCAGAGCAACATCACACATGGTCCCACACTGGTCCTGGTTCCGGACATATCAGCCACTCCACCCCCCACATCCAGTAACCCTTGGAGACAACTCTGTGGCACATGCTATCGGAATCGGAACAGTACCACTCCTGTCACGAGCGTCCAAAAACACCTTTGAGATTCTTCTATCCAATGTCCTCCTGATTCTGGAGTTCCAGATCTCACTCATCTTCATAAATTGACTTGCCTCCACTGGTTTCTCAACTGTTTTTCTGGCAAAGTCAAACACTTGCCACATTTGAAAGGACCACAACACCGTCTTAATCACTGATCACATAGATGGCCTATACCATGCAAGAGTCACTGTGAAAAATCAAAAGGAGGCAGCCCATGCATCTGTTAACATCAATCCTCTTCACAGATGGATGGGGCACATGTCCATTGACCAGATATAACATATGGTCAAGTCTGACCAACTTCAAGGCATTGACACCCTCACTAGAACACCCACATTCTGTGAGGCATGCACACTTGGCAAAATGAAGTGATTACCCTTTGGAGTCCAGGATGAACCTTGGAGCACTCATCCCCTGGAGATAGTACACATGGATGTTGGAGGTCCTATAACTCCGAGATCACATGAAGGCTACAGATTTTGGCTAATCATCATTGACAACTTCAGCTGCTTCCCATGGATTTACATACATACTTCATGAAATACAAAAGTAAAGCTCTGCAAATCTACAACCAATGGAAGGCTGATGTTCAAACCCTGCTCTGAACAGAAGTAGGACAGGAGGATTTTTCAGAAATCTACACCATGTTCATCCGGAGCGATGGAGGAACCAAGTACACTAACAAGGCCTTCCAGGACCAACTCCAAACTGATGGCATGCTTCTTGAAACCTCCACCCCATACACTCCAGAACAAAATGATTTAGCAGAACGCATGAACCAAATGCTGGCCACACTGGCCAACACCATGCTAGAAGAGTCCAAACTCCCGAAGTCATTTTGGGTGGATGCCATGTCCACTGCTGCTTACATTACTGCACGAAGTCCGAACTCCGGACTACAAGAAAAGGTCCCCTACCAGATTTTCTTCAATCGGCAGGTAGATTCAACTCTCTTCTGCCCTTTCAGATGTCCAGCCTATGCCTACATGCCAAAGGAGCAGTGGGGGGGATTCTGACCACATGGAAAGAAATGCATCATGCTAGGGTACACTTACGGGCAACAAGCCTACAAACTCCTTGACATTAAACGTTGGACCATCATCTCCAGTTGCCATGTCATCTTTGACGAATCCGAAACAATCTCCAAGGCTGAATCTGCTCCATGGGATGGCCCCGCTGTTGAGGGACAGTGGGAGGGCCTAATTCCAGAGCATCTCCACCTACCGGAGCATGACTGCGATGATGATGAATGTCCACCTCCACGAAATGCCAGACCAGTGGGAGATGCCCCTGCAGCTCCGGAACACATTCTGGAATGCCCTGCTAGGCCCGGCATTGAGGAACTGGCAGAGCAACTAGACCAACTCTGGTTATATGAAGCTCCTGCTCCTGCTCCTGCTCCAGTTCCAGTTCCAGCTCCACCTATACAATGGAGCAACCGACAATGACAGGCAGCAAATAAAAACAAAGAGTATCAGCACATCCTGGAGGAGGAGGCTGCAAGACGAGAAAATCACAGAGAAGAAGCACAAGCCCCAGAACACACTCCAGAACACACTCCAGAACTGGAACTTCCAGGAGCATTCTCTGCCTCCATAGAGGACTTCATATTCACCGGATCTACAAACTCCAAAGAGCCACTTTCAAGAAATTTAAAGGAAGCCTACTCTGGAGTGGACAAGGACCTATGAAAATCTGCCATGGAAGAGGAACTCCAAAGTCTCAACTCCAACCATGTCTACAAAACTGTGCTTATTCCAGATGGAGTAACTCCGATCACCTCCAAACCAGTATTCCGAATCAAACAAGATGAAAAAGGGAATGTAGAATGGTACAAAGTCCAGATAGTCACGCATGGCTTCACACAAAAGGAAGGAGTTGACTACCAGGAGGTTTTTGCTCTGGTAGCAAACCTTGACTCCATTCGCACCCTAATCACCCTAGCTGTCAAGTATGACCTGGAGTTAGACCAAATGGATGTCTCCACAGCCTACCTAAAGGGAGAACTGGAGGAAGACCTATACATGTCACCTCTGGAAGGTGTCCCTATCCAGCCTGGATACTGCTGGAAACTCTGGTGCTCCTTATATGAACTAAAACAAGCTGGCCGGACTTGGAACAAAACTCTAGATCGAAAGCTCAGAGAACTTGGTTTTGTTCGTCTAGATGCTGAAACATGTCTCTATGTGTTCCGGAAGAATGGACAAGTCTACTTCCTAGTTGTCTATGTTGACAATCTTCTCCTGGCCACTACCACTCGGAAATTCATGAACTCTGTCAAGGCAAAACTCTCCACTGCCTTCAAAATGCATGACCTTGGGGAGGCCAAATACATACTTGGAATTGAAATCAAGCGGAACCGCAAACTCTGAACCATCTCCTTGTGCCAATCCCAATATTGCTGCACAATCCTCGAGCAGACTGGCATGTCCACATGCAAACCAGCATGGACTCCTTGGCACAGGCCTCCAACTTTCTGCAACTGATCTGACAGACGATTGCATTGTTTCAGAAATGATCATTGAAGGACAACAGGTCTCATACCTAATGGTCATAGGTTCACTGATGTACCTCATGCTCAGAACACGTCTGGACATTGCATACATAGTTGGTGCACTCAGCCATTTCAGCGCAAAGCCCAAATTCATTCATTGGGAAGCAGCAAAATGTGCACTCTGGTATGTACAGGCCACTAAGGACATGGAACTCTGATTCAATGGAGTGAAGCTCTCTATGGACATGGATTTACATGGATACTCCGATGCTGGTTGGTCTCAGGAATTGGACAACTCCCATTCCACCTTCAGTTTTGTATTCATCAGCAATCACAGAGCCATCTCCTGGTCCAGCAAACTGCAAAGCATGGTGGCCCTTTCCACTACGGAATTGGAATACATTAGACTTAGCAATGCTGGACAACACCTAGCCTGGCTCCAGACCTTTTTTGACGAAATCGGACATTTGCAGAGGCCCCTACTGAACTGTTCTGTGATAACCAGGCAGCTATCATCCTATGTTGCGATCCACAATTCCGAGCTTGGACCAAGCACATCCAACACAAATATCATTTCGTCCAAGATGACCTGGTTGGAAAGGGAGAAGCAACTGTCTGATATGTCTCCACCAAGGACATGGTGGCAGACATACTCACAAAGCTGCTTGCAAAGGATCAGCATTGGAAGTTTGTTCGAGGTATGGGATTATGACTACACTCAAGTGGGAGTGACAAAATACTACTTACTTCGGAAGGAGTTCTGATTGTCTGGTCCTCTGAAGGAACTACCTAAATCATACTACTCACTCCGGAGTTAGGAGTTTGTCAACTCTGGAGTGCTGTGTTTCTTTATGGTACAGTGCCACCACTTGGCAATACCTCCTGACAGCCATTACTATACCTTTTCCCTTCCTCCTTCTTCCCTGACAGTTATTGAGGTATGAGTGTGCCTTTACCATACAGTACATATACTTCCACTCTTCTCCCCAACACCTCAGTTGTTCTCGCCCGTCTTAGGCAACAGCTGAGGTGAGTTAGTTACTCCACTAGTTATTCTGAGACTAATGTACCATAGCTCCGGTACGAATAGGTAAATACAGTTGTTCTCACCTGTCTTAGGCAACAGCTGAGCTCTGGTACAAATAGCACCGGACTTGCTCTGCTGAACTCCGGACCTTCAGACCTCTGGACTTTAACAGGAGTTATCCTAGTTGATATTCAAGCTAATGTACAGAGGGTATTGACAAGATACCACTGACTCCGGACGGGACTCCAGTTCTCTGGAGTTACCTTGTAGATTTCCTACTCACTCTGGAGTTGTGGACATCAACTCCAGATGCTCCTTCTTTCTTTATGGTACAACATTGCTGCTTGGTAATGTCCTTTATACATTTGTTATTATACTTTGTGTTGACCCTTCATCCGACACTTATTGAGGTACGAGCTGTGCCTTCACCCATACTATTTAAACCTTTCCTTTATCTATGAACACCTCAGTTGTTTCTGCCCGTCTAGGCAGCAGCTGAGGTTAGTTTCCCTTACTTAATATTGATCACTGTACTGATTACTGTAGCTCCAGTCAACTCTGGTCATACAGGTAAATACAGTAGTTGTTTCCACCTGTCTAGGCAGCAGCTGAGCTCTGGTCAACTCCGGTCATACAGCTCCGCTCCACTCCGCCTTGGACCTTTGTTTCTGTCAGGTTATGAGCCCTGTTGGCACAAACTAGGAAATCAAAACAACTCAACATTCACGCTTCTCTCAGCGCACTCCTCGTTCATCTTGAATGATCTCTGACTAATGGCCATCTGACACCTGTCAGAAAATAAACCTTTCTTCTATCATCCTACTTTGTCCTGTCACTCATGACATCAGACACTACCTGAAGTGATGAGATCCTACCCAGACCCGAAACCTTCCTGTTATGGAAAAAAGGCAAGGAGAAGGCAAACACTGTGCACATGGTCCCACATTGGTCCTGGTTCCAGACATACCAGCCACTCCATCCCCCATGTCTGGTGACTCTCAGAGATAACTCCGAAGCACATGCCATCAGAATTGGCACAGTTCCACTTCTATCCCACGTGTCTGGTCAAACCTTCAAAATCATATTGTTGAATGTCCTCCTAATTCCGGAGTTTTGGATCTTGCTCATCTCCATGAATCAACTTGCATCTGCCAGTCTATCCACCTCCTTTCTGGCAAACTCCAATGCATGCTATGTCTGAAAAGACAGAAACACCATCATGGTTGCCAATCAATGAAATGGCCTATACCATGCAAGGGTGACCCCAAATGACCAAAAGGAGGCAGCCCACACGACCATCAACATAAACCTCCTTCACTGATGAATGGGACACATCTCTGTTGGGAGAATTGAACACATGGTCAAGTGCAGGCAACTCTGAGGCATTGACACACTCTCCAGAACTCTGATGTTCTGTGTGGCCTGCACCCTCGGAAAGATGAAGAAAGCACCCTTCAGACTTCAGGATGAACCTCGAACCATGCGACCCCTGGAGATGGTACATACGAACGTTGGAGGTCCAATATCTTTGCAGTCATGCGAAGGCTACAAATTCTGGCTAGTCATTGTGGATGACTTCAGCCGTTTCCCCTGGGTCTACTTCATGAAACATAAAAGTGAAGTTCTCCAGATCTACAACCAGTGAAAGTCAGATGTGAAAACTCTTCTCTGAACAGAGATAGGACAGGAAGAATTCTCCGAGTCTTACACCAAATTTGTTCGGAGTGATGGAGGATTGGAGTTCACTAACAAAGCATTCTGAAACCAACTCCAGACTGATGGCACACTCCTCAAAACCTCTGCTCCATACACCCCAGAGCAAAACGGCTTAGCGGGGCGAACAAATCAATCCTTGGCCATACTTGCCAACACCATGCTGGAGGAATACAAACTCCCAAAATCCTTCTGGGCTGATGCCATGTCCACCACTGCCTACATCTCTGCTCGGAGTCCCATCTCCGGACTTGGAGGAAAGGTCCCCTATCAAGTTTTCTTCAACCACCAAGTCAATCCAACTTTCTTCTGCTCCTTCGGATGTCTGGCCTACACCTACACACCCAAGGAGCAGTGGGGGGTAAATTCTGACCACATGGCAAGAAGTGCATCATGATAGGGTACACCTATGGACAACAAGCCTACAAACTCCTTGACATTGAGCATCGGACCATCCTCTCCTCTTGCCATGTCACCTTCAACGAATCTGGAACCATCTCCAGAGTTGAGTCTGCTCCATGGAATGCTCCCACTGTTGAGAGACAGTGGGAGGGCCTAGTTCCGGAACATCTCTGTGAACTGGAGGACAACCATGACAACCACCACAGACCAGTGGGAGTAATACCTCCACCCAATCCCAGACCAGTGGGAGATATCCCCACACCTGCGGAGATCATACGTCCGGCCAGTCCTGACATTAAGGAACTCACAGACTGCCTTGATGAACTCCAGTTGAATGTAGCTCCAGGCCCAGAGGCACCTCCAGCTCCAGCTCCCAAACAACCTCTGGCTCCTGCTCCGGCTGCAGCCCCTGCCTGGATCGTAGCCAGAGTACAACAAAGTGGATGTCAACGTCAACTGGCAAATAAAAACCGAGAGTACCAACGTGCCCTTAATGAGGAAGCTACATGAAGGACAAACCGCGATGCACCATTGTGGTCTCCGAGTCCTGAGTCAGCACTGGCACCTCTGGACCCAATTCCTGAACCTCCAGAGAACAACCCAGAAATCCCAGGAGCATTCACAGCGTCCATAGAGGATTTTATATTTGCTGGGTCCACCAACTCTGCCTCTGACAAATTGCTCCCAAACACTCTCAGGGAAACCTATTCTAAAGCAAATGCGGAGTTTTGAAAGTCCACAGTGGAGAAAGAACTTCAAAGCCTAAACTCAAACCATGTCTATGAAACCATGCTCATCCTGGATGGAGTAACTCCAATCACCTCCAAACCAGTGTTCTGAATCAAACACAACCAAACTGGAAACATAGAGCAGTACAAAGTCCAGATCATAGCACGTGGCTTCACACAGAAGGAAGGAGTCGATTACCAGGAGGTCTTCGCTCTGGTAGCTAACCTTGACTCCGTCTGGACACTAATCACCCTAGCTGTGAAACACGACTTGGAACTGGATCAGATGGATGTCTCCACAGTCTACCTCAATGGAGAACTAGAGGAGGACTTGTACATATATGCTACCTCCAGAGGGTGTTCTGATCCAACCCAGATACTGCTGGAAACTCTGATGCTCCCTGTATGGACTAAAGCAGGCTGGCTGGACTTGGAACAAAACCCTTGATCAGAAGCTCAGAGACCTCAGATTCGTCTGACTGGATGCAGAGACATGCCTCTATATATTCCAGGAAAACAGACAGGTTTGTTTCCTAGTCGTTTATGTTGACAACCTACTCCTAGTGACCACCACTTGGAAGTTCATGAACTCCATAAAAGCCAAACTCTCCGCTGCCTTCAAAATGCAAGATCTCAGAGAAGCAAAGTATATCCTTGGAATTGAGATCAAGCGGAACTGCAAACTCCAGACCATTTCCTTATTCCAATCTCAGTACTCCTGCACAGTTTTGGAACACACAGGCATGTCTGCCTGTAAACCGGTATGGACCCCTATGGCACATAATCTCAACCTCTCTGCAACTGACCCAGAGGACAACTGGACCATCCCAGAGATGATTATTGAGGCAAAACAAGTTTCATACCTTTCCATGATAGGGTCCCTAATGTACCTCATGCTCAGAACATGCCCGGACATTGCCTACACTGTAGGAACACTCAGTCAGTTCAGTGCGAAATCCAAGTTCATACATTGGGAAGCAGCCAAACGAGTACTCTGATACATCCAAGCCACCAAGGACATGGAACTCCAATTCGACAGAACAAAGCTTTCCACAGACTTGGATTTCCATGGCTACTCCAATGCTGGCTGGTCCCAGGATCCAGACAACTCCTGCTCCACCTCTGATTTTGTATTTATTAGCAACTGTGGAGCCATTTCCTGGTCTAGCAGCTACAAAGTATGGTTGCACTTTCCACTATGGAGTCAGAGTACATTGGACTTAGCAATGCTGGGCAACACCTCACTTGGCTCCGGTCTTTCTTCGAGGAGATTGGACATTTGCAGAAGGCCTCCATGGAGTTATTCTGTGATAACCAAGCAGCCATCATTCTATGTCGCGATCCACAATTCTGGGCTCAGACCAAGCACATCCAATGGAAGTTCCATTTCTGTTATGCTAAGCATAGAACCTAGCTTTAATCAGTGAGAGCTTCATGACAAACAATGAGTAAAGTATCCGGTTGCTAGAGGGCCATGACCTCAAAGCAAGTATCAAAGAGTTCTACTATGCTTGGTAGGCATAGAGACTAAGAGAAGGGTCTCACATAGTAGATCACAATCTACTAAACAGGTTGGGCTAGAAACTACACTTGAATTGTGTAGAACTGACTGGAAAAACTACAAGTACACTGGGCGCTTATATACTGGAAGTGGACTCTGAATAAGGAGTCCTAACAGGGAAACGGAACAGCGGAATGCCGTTCTAGAAGGGGATATGTCCATAAGGAGAACAGAACAGAATGGATGAACTGCAGATAGCGGAAAGGAATGGAATGGAAGAAAGAAGACATACAAAAAAGGAAAGAGAAGTTCCAGTAGTAAAGGAAGCATGGAAAGAACGGAACTCTGTTGGACTAAGGATCAAAGGAATCAGAAGGAAGATTGAAGAGGAAGTGAAATCAGAAGTGGAGTCCTCGGGTTCCCACGCACTTACCCATGAGTTGAACTCAAGTTCCTCGGCCTCAGTAATCCAGGGGATTTCTGTAATATTACCCCCGTTGTATGCCTGAGACACCATCTCAGAAACTAATGTCTCCATTGTCATTGGTCTCATCGGGGTCTCTGCCATTGATGTGAGAGAGGTAGACTGGACAAACAGATTGGATGTGTCTGGGAGCGTGGACCTTACAGTAGGGACACTGATAGGTGGGGCAGGAGGGGCAAAGGTGACTGGGGCTTTGACAGACGAAGCAGTGCATAGCTGCTAGATTGTGACATCTAGGGAGTGACACTCCTTGGACAGAAGTGGGACTGAGGTTGGTGGTGGTGGAATGAGACTGGAAGATGGATTGGATGGAGTCAACCAGTTGAGCAAAGTTGAGTTCAGGAGTGGATCCAGATCTGCATCTCGGAAATGGGGGTGGTACAGGAATGGGGCTCTGTGATGGAGAGGGGAGGCTCTGCGGTAAGGTGTCTGCAGTAATAACTCTGGAGTCAAGGTTTGGAGTAGATTTGGGAGTGTGAACTCCAGACTCTGGCATCAAGTGGAGTGACCCCTGGAAGAAGTGCCTTCATTGCTCATCATTGCATAATCTGATAGTTGTGGCAAAGATACCCTGCATAACTTCCTCAGGGATGAGATGGAAGAAATGGAAATAGAGGCACTGAAAGAAGCAGAGATGTCGGAGGTGGGAGACAAAGACATATCAAATGGTCAGCAACAAGGTGGAGTTCCTGGGCATTAAATACCCAAGAGGAAGTCCAAATTGACAGATCAGAAGAACATGGATGGAGCGGAAGTGGAAAGAAGCACAGAAAGATGGAGTTCTGAAGCTCCTTTGAATCAAATCAGAATAGGATCAATCTGGGACTATGCAGCTGTGGAACTGCGGAACACAGCATGGGGGAAATAAGCGGGAGGAGATGGAGGACAAAAAGGTGAGTGATGAAGCATGAGGAATGCAGAAAATTCCCCATGTATGAATTCCTCCTTCTTACAATTTCATTCACCACCTTGTGTCTGGCATTGTTGGCCATGCTGGCCATTTTAATTCTGACTCAAATGATCTTGGATCTCCAAGATTGGGTTTTGGAGAGATGGGTGCCTGTCATGGTATGTGGGCGGTTTAGTGAGCCGACTCATTAATGGCAAGGGAATGAACTGACTAGTCGACAGTGAGGAAGTTGTCACATACAATCCTCATTGGATTCACGATGGGAAGAAGGGATGGAAAGATATGGGTCAGCTGGAACAATGGAAAATTTTCTGTCTTTTGAACAATCAGACCGTGGAATGGGGTGACGGGATAACCAGCAGATGGAGAGGTGGAGGTGGTGGATGGGGCAGAGGCAGTGGAGACAACAAGGCGAGGACTAGGGGGAGGTTACCATAGCAAACTCTTTAGGTCTAGAGAGTTTGTAGGCCCACAATATGTATTTGGCATGTGAAAGATGGGATTCCAGTTCCCAAGTGTCCTCAATGCAAGAGTATTCAACCCAAGAGACAAGAAATTGATGGCGTCCAGAAGATCCTCGGTGAGAACGGATGGTCTTGATTTCATATTCCTCTTCTCCTTCTATGATCTCAGAAGGAGGATTGAAGTAATTCGGTCCATGTTCATCAGTCTATAAGGAGAAATGATGGCATCGATCTCAAACGGTCCTTCATGGTGGGGAGCAAGCTTGTGAGAGGGGAAGTTGAACTTGAGATTTCGAGAGTTGAGCCAGACCTTGTCTCCTACTTTCCATGGGGTGAACTTCGTTACAATGTGCTCTTTAATGGTCTGAGTGGCTTTAGCGTGAGCGGCAGTGGCCTCCTTTCGTGCAGCATCAAGAATTTCTAACTGCTTTTCCAAGGCAGGAAGAAAGGTGGTTCCAATCAGGGGATATGCACGGGGTTTGTACCCATGCATCAGAGAGAACGGCACGATGTTGGTAACAGAGTGGACAGCAGAGTTGTGAGAGAACTCGGCCATTGGTAGGAGTTCAGCCCACTTTGAGGCATTTCCTTGGCAGAAGATGCAGAGATACATTTCAAGTTCTTGGTTAACTCGTTCAGACTCTCCATCAGTCTGAGGATGGTATGTGGTAGTCAGGGCGATGTTGTAAGATAAGAGTTGGGCAAGCTCTTTAGCAAAGGCAGAGGTGAATTGAGGTCCATGATCAGAGATAACCTTGTCGTGGAGTCTGAATCGACAGAAAATGTGTTTGAAAAAGAGGGATGCTATCCCTGCCACATCAATAGCTTTGTTACAAGGGATGAAAATCACCCCCTTAGTAAGCCCATGGTTGACCATGACCAGCACAGAATCAAAACCA
>JBBPNN010000974.1:0-13343 GCA_038090935.1 Hortiboletus campestris | reverse complement strand
GCTATCCATATTACTCACCATTATTAGATAAGTTTCTCTTATCTTTGGTCTAGACCATGACATCATTGTGTCATGAGATGTGATACACATTTCACTATACATTTCACATTCTGTTACATGTTTCATCTCTGATACGTGTTTTATCCCTTTATCTCTTACACATTTCATCACTGAACACTATAAAAGACATGGCCTTAAGCCTGTCTCAATAACAATAACATTTACTTTCATCCTTTGCTCCCTCCTCTCACTCAGTACCTCTGAGGATAACTATCCACTATCCTCTTTCTCTGAAGATGTCTCTATCAGTGTTCTACACTTGAGACAATCTTTGTTACCAATCTAGAACCTATCAGTGAGCATCTCTCACTGATATCATTACCCTTCTTGCCCCTGCATAATTGGGTTATCCTGATATCCTGGTATCCAGCTCCTTGTAGTTCAGTGATAAGGACCTTGAAGACAAGTTTGTGAACGCCAAGTTCCAAGCGAATTCATTCTGGATGGCCTGTCAAAAGTTCTGTCACCTAGCCTGCACTGGTGAGGATCAATGTGTGATAAGGGATCAGTTCTCTTTTCTGGGCAGCTTTGGTAATGAGCTATGCAATGACTGATGCCATGTTCCCAATGATCTGGACGATCTGCTCCTGTTGGTGCAGGATATGTGTCCAAAGAGTGTCACTATAGAGCTGTGTCTCTGAATCCTCTTTGACATCTGAAGAAATCAGGAAATTATGTCACAAGATAGTAAAAGCTCACCATCATATTTGGTATCCTCAGTATTGTCTGTGTGTGGTGTGCTGGACATTGTCAGAATGGCATACTCACAATGCTGTCACACCATCTCAGAGCTTGGGCCATGGACATTAGAATCTGGAGTGGAGCTCAAAGCTGTGCCAACTTTCTGTGTGATTTTTTCCCTAGGTTTTTTACCATACACACTCGTAATTTTTTTTTCTTGCTGAGTGAGCACTGGGCAAGTTTGTGCCAGTTGGGAGTATTAGATAATTTTTTCCTCATGGACGAGTTATTCCCACGAGTCACTTTGCAGAGCCCCCACTACCGTGGGAGTCGGGGACTATACAGTTTATACTCACTTAAGATTCTCATACGGCGAAGTTAGACGGGGTTAGTGCTCGTTTGCAGGGTGCCTGATATTTGCTGCAGAAGAGAACCCTCCCCACTACCGTGGGAGTCGGGGATGGCTCATAACGATGAAATGGGACTAAGTTGACATGTTCATTTCTCAAGTTGCGTCGCGAGTGCTATAACATTGGATTTGTTCATACCCAACTTCCAGAGTCCAGTTTTCAACCTGAGCGGTTGGTTCCGTTCACGCGAACCATTCGTGTTTACGGCAAACAAGTGCGCAACTCGGTGAACGCTCCGTACAACGAGTCTAAGCAAAAATTCGTATTCAGTCCTCCCGGACCCCAACTAGTTGGTTCTCACTGACGGTAATATTTGTCTCGAAGGATCCGCACATACTTCATACGTGGTGAACACATCAAGTATGAATACGGACAGGAAAATCGAGATACCTTCACTAGGGACGTTGCAGCTGGCCTCTACATCGGTCAGTGGCATGAGAAGTCGAGTCCTGTGGCTGGCTGACACGCATAATAGGAGGAGTTGCATTACAGTTCTCTGACGCTGCAAGCGTTCGTCATGGCTTTGTATTGGGTCATTGATGAACCCTTCCTATGGTAGTCGTCACTGCGACTACGGTCCAAGGGATATTTGCGCTCCAAATGTAAAAATGTCACTGGTACCGGAAGTTATACCTCAAGGAGACACATCAATCGCTATTGGCGTAGGGAGACAAGCCACTGGCATCCGAGGGTCGGATATCGCTTCTGGCATACATTGCCAGAGATAGGAACATTGCCTTGTACCACACTGACGCTTTCTTCACATCCATAGACTGCGCTTACAGTAGCGACCGAGCCTTCCGCCATGCTCTGGTGCTCGTCCGCAAGAAGTTCGACAATACCCTTCTCATTACGAAGCTTGATAATGCGCTCGATTGCGTATCTGCCGCTGATGTCAGTAACACTCGCAGTCTGGGTGGGTGACATGGATGCAGACTAGCTTTTTTAAAGCAGGATGGATGTATCGAAGGTTGCCCAGCGCACTGCTGATGGACGTACTCGGTGAGAGCAAGGTAATATCAACTACTAGCAATTTTGGGGGTTTGTTTTGTACGGACATTCAAGGCATAGGTAACCGGCGCCGCGGTGTCCAGCCAAACAACTTGAAATCAGTCGATTTTTCAGACCTCTCACGTCTATCATCTTGCGGGTTTAATTGGAGCGTGTTTGGTAAAGCCTTCGCTGTGGCTTGAGACAGGTGACAGCTAAATTGGCTCATTCCATTGGTGAGTGGAAGACAAGATAAGATAAGAATTCCCTCAATCCAAGCGTAATCGCCGTCTTCGCCACTCATCAGGCTAGGTTTTCAAACCCAGGGTAGTACCTAACGGCCTATCGTCATGCTCGGACTTCCCGTTCACGGAATCTTGGAGGGAACGAAATTCGGGTACTATTGAGGATGTCCAGGCCGTTCTGACACGACATTCCCTACGTCGTCCGAGAGCCGGAGTACGATGTACCACAGCTGACAGGGCACTGGCAGGCTCGGCGGATCCCTCCACCTGATTCAATTTGCCATCAGTAGGTGCTGCACCGTGGCTACTACATCCACCTGACCCAAGTTGTCAAACTCAACTTCCCCAGGGACACAGTCTACGCTTCCGCCCCTGAACCATCTCGCCCAACGGACTGCCGTCCGTATCGAACCGTGGTGGGGATAAGTATACCAGTCGATCGAAGCGTTTGCTTCCCCTTCGACGGCGTCGTCTCCCGAGGCGAAGCAGCCTGGTACGTATTCACATCACTTACATACAGCACACTTCAAGCCGCATGACCCCAACCTCCCACAGCCCTTCGGGTTGTCCATGGCGTTGGCGTCTTCGGCCGATATGTCCACGTCGGCAAAAAAAACGTCGTTCTCGGATCAGGGCAACGGCAAAGGCTGATTTCATCAAATTTCGGAGCTGGTCGGTACAGCAAGTCGCCGATTTGAACGTTGACGGCGCAATGCGTTGACTATGTCCGTCTATGCCCCATAAACCTAGCGCTGCCAAGGCAGCGCACGCATGGGGGCAGAAAACGCAATAACCGAGGCATACATGGATTTACAATCAACAACAATGCATGTGCAGCATGACAAGTATGTGTAGCACACTGACAACGGATGACTCATATTGGTATTGATTGCGCAGATAGATCACGTATAACAATACACGGACATGCCAAAAAGTAAAAAGCCTACGTCTTACTGGTGACTGAAACAAGTAAAGCCGAGCAGTCCGTGGAAATAGTATGACATGGTCTGAGGAGAGATGAAAAACTGCCATCGTGATGCCATGCAAAGTACCGACACGAAAGAAAGAGGGAGTTGCTATACAACGGGGCTTATTTGCAATGACGTCTAACTTGGGTAGTTTTGAACAATAAAAGAAAAAGATGATGCCACTCAACACGCGAATGAACAATGATGGTAGATACGTGAAGTGAAATAGATACTATTGGGGGGCTTGAAGCGCGAAGCCCTTCGCGTGAGGCAACACAACAGATACAACCATGTCGTACGGGGGACAACAGCCCCATCTCCGGGAGGTAGCTATGCGACCAAAAATATATATGGCAGGTGAGAGAAGAAAGACATTATAAACTGCGCCGTGATGAGACAGAGAATGCGACGTGATCTGTGGTGATACAGCTTGTTTGTCGGTGGATAGACGGCTTTTTTGGTTGATCTACGTATTGGGCAGCGAAAGTGAGGATAGAAACCCGAGTAGAAACCTGAGATGCAAAGAGCGCGTGGGGGTGGTGTGTCGTGTCCATTAAAAGGTTTGCATAGCAGAGTCATAAAACTCGGCTTGCGTAGAGGGACCATAATTCTGCTGGTTCTGTTGCTGGTGTTGATGGTGAGTGCTAGAATCTTCCGTAGGAAGTAACATGGGAGGGTGGAGATATGTGGCGAAGAAGTTATCCTCGTCCTGCGGGAGCATGGGAGGATGGAAGAAGTCCATCGGCGAATCTTCGGCTGGAAGCATGGGAGGGTGAACTAGTTGAGGAGACCGTTCGGCAGCAAGGGTTGGGGGGTGCCAGAATGCGTTACCAGAGCCGCGGAAGACACTGTATGATGAGAAGAAGGGGAAATCCATCGAAGAACGGCGAGAGTGGGACGCGGTGGAGGAATGGCCCGAGTACGAGTCTGCGTACGAGGAATACGAGACAGCGGAAGACGGGGGCTCCGACGCCGAGTCCGTGCTCATGCGACGGCGCTTGGTTCTCCTCTGCTCATTGTTGGTAGTGACCTCTGTCTCCAAAGTCTCCACACTCGAAAACGGAAGTGCATCGGGTGGGGTCTGGAAATGCTGGTTCAGATAGTCGGGATGATACGGACCGGGGAAGGGGTTGAAGATATTCGGGAAGTTCGACTGGTTATTGTAGCCAGCACTCTGCGCGTCCGGCCCAAGCGCTCCCAGGAGCTCGGACGATGTAGTCTGAGTCGTCGTTTCCTCTGTGTATTCATACGTGGGTTGAGTGGTAGAGTCTGGTGCAAGGGTTGGGGAACGTTCCACGCTCGGTGAAGTCCGGCGACTCGCGTCCGGACTGACAGATGGGGTTTCGGAGGAGTCCGGGCCGGCGCGCCGAGCGTCATGGCGTGAGCGTTTGCGAATGACGTCCGATTTCATGGAAATCGGCCTTGCTGACCCATGCAATTTATAACTGTGATAGGTGTGCTTAGCAAATGAAAAACAGACAAGAGAGCACGTCACTCACTATAACCCGCATCTGATGTGAGATGTCCCCCATAACATGAGTTAACCCGCCGATGGACTACAAATGTGAAAACTTACGCATTGCAAACTGTCTTGCCCTCGTCGTCCTTCCTCCAAAGCGGTGTCGCGGTGGTGTGGCAGTTGTAGCATTGAGCTGTGCCGACCGCTCCACTGAGCTGAGTGGTGTGTCGCATGTACCGAGGAGACCCACCGAGGACGTCAACCACTTCCTGGCGAGGAGCCGGCTGAGTGCGACCCTCGCTGTGATTGGCGCGCATACTCTTTGGGCGTGGGCGTTTGTGCTTCGACGACCATGAGTTTTCTCGTCGTGTGAGTCATCGAAAATCCACGTACCAGCTTGCAGTACAAGCCACATGCGTTGCAATTCAGCTCGTCATTGAGGCCACGGCGCCACAGGGGAGTGTGCGTAGCACCACAATTAGAACACTCAGCCTTTACCCCACCTGGCGCAGAGTTGCTATTTCCGCGAAGAACTACTGGGTTGACGCTGGTGGCGGTGGCGCCAGGGCCAGATGATCGTGTGGTGGGAGTATTCTGAGTCTTTACCGTGAGGCTGGGACGACTGGTAGTGGCGTTTCCACGAGTTCCTGCGCTGGGGCCAAGCTTGGCTGGGGAGATAGTTTGGGGAGGGCTTTCCTTGGCGGAGTGGGCAAGGGAAAGCGTGGTCGCGTCTGATTCATTGTTGCTGAGAGAGGATTGAGAATCCGTGCATGATGAACCTGATCCTGACGACTCTTGCATCATGATGTCGGAGTCAGTAACGAGGGTAGACTCATTTTGCATGATGAGACAGGAAGACAAATGGTCATCTGTAGGATCAACGCTGCTGAGGATCTCATCTAGCGGAAGCTCGATGGTGGGACGGAGGATGCTTAGACCACGGGAGGAAGTGTTGGTGACATCTTCACCATAATTCATAGCACTGGAAAGGGAAGGCTGCATGGAGAGGAGGGCAGAGGGACCAAAATCATTCGAGAACAGGGAGGGGAACCAAAGCGACGGCTGGTCATCAGTGGGATACTTGCGCTTCCGGGAACCAGCGGAAGCGTCCATGTCAGTATGAATGGATTCGTCGCCAGCGACATGAGCACGGGTGGCCTGACGGCCACGTCGGGTGGAGGTTTCCTTGAACTCCGCAGAAGGTCTGAGGTCGGGCTTTGGGACGGTGGTGTTCGGGGTGGCAGGGGTGGGTTGGTCTACTGAAAAAGTGAATTGCATGCGTTTAATGGTCCCGGGCTTCGCATTCTGGCTAGCCTCACGGCTGCGCTCTCTTTCAACGGCACGCTGGCGAATGAGATCAGTGGAGGCATTGCGCTTAAAGTCGGGGGCCTCAAGCTCCTCAATGCTCCTATGGAAAGGAACGAAGGAGTCAGGGTATAGGGCGGCTAAGAAGACAAAGGGGAGATGGGACGGACCTGCCCTTTTCCTTGTCGAGTTTGTCGCCCATGATCTTGGAGAGCTTTTTGAACTCACGCTTCGACTTGGCATTGTCAGAGTCGACAATGAGGTTCTGCAGATGCCAGAGGCGCCAACTCAAGTTTTCGAGACGCTGACCCTGCTCGAGGAAGCTGGCCACCTTTGTGCAGACCTAGTCGAGATGAAAAGGGGTGATCAAGGGCATGGGGTTAGAGAACGCACTTTCCATGTCTTTGTGAGCGACTCGGAGTCGCTTAGATTAGAGAATGCGACAAAGGATTTGTTACCCTGCGGGCGTGAGTCGAGTCGTCGGTGTGAGAAAAAGATATGTGGCATTACCTTGAACTTTAGGTTGACAATGGAGGGCATGAACAAGCAGAGAAGAGAGCAAGAAACTGTTCAGGAGGTGAAGCGATCGAGGGCCTGAAGGACACTCTGGCAGGCAGGACGAGGTATAAGAGATGCCGGCAAGAAAACGAGATCCCAAAACTGACTCTTATTCACAGCGCACGTTGCAATTTTCTGACAGAATGAAACCCCGACTATTCCTAGCAGCTCCGTTTGGGATTTTTGCAATACGTGCAAGAATTTCCTATAATAAAACAAATCGCATCCGTATGGATGACGGTCCAGCACGGCCGTCCATGTCGTACCCGCACGCTCGTCCAGGTCCCGCAGAAGCTGGTGGACATCCATTTTTCGCCATCGTTCCGGCAACGCCGGCAGCCAACCCCCGATGATCCCGTGCCGATGTTCCGCGTCCGGTTATTCACGGCAGCAGGCACTCTCTCCTCTGCCTCGTGCCCTTGTTCTCCTCTCGGCCAGCTCTCCAGAGCTCCTCGGCCACCACAATGCGCTATTCTGCACCATGTGACTGCTACAAGTCGTTCGAGAACGTACAACCCCACGTTCCGTATACCTTGTCACCGCCCCCTCATATCTTCTCACCCACAGAGTCGCTTGTTGATTCCATCACGCTTCCTCGACCTGCCAGTGTATCCCTGCACGTTAGCCGATCCGGGGAGTTCCAATTGACGCTGACTACTGAAGGGACACCCTGAACCCTGACTTGTTCCTGCCAGTGTGCTCCAACCAGAAATCAATCATTTCAGTTAGCAATTCCCCATCAATTCCTTTCTCGCAGAATGGTGATCACGGGACCTCAATGACTGCCTCGAGGCCTCAGCTCCAGCCTTCGACGCGAAATGACCGCGCGAGTTCAGCTGAATCAGGAAGTGCTGGGACTTGTCGTGAGAGTCCACCCGCATATTTCCAATTGCTTGCGTTCATATCCTGTCTTCAAGCCCGTGGTCAGTCGAGACTCACTCTCTTGTCTGAGGGCCAGCCAGCCAGCAAACTCTCCGCCATGTCAACTTGTCACTCGGGAGATCCAAGGCACACACACGAAACATGTACAGCCTCGCAGCTGCACAGCTTTTGCGTCATATTCGCAGTGACCCGTTGACGTATGGTCAAATATAGATGTGGAGCCTCGAGACTGTTCATGGGTTGGTAACCATTCTAAAAGAAATCCCCCAGGAAGCTCTGCTGTAGCCTCGCCGGTGATTGTCTCTCTGGCGTGTCAGCTGGTGACCAGCATTCACCGCCTCATGTTCCTAATGCTATCCTTTTCCGTCCCACAATCAACGGCCTATGTCCGCACATTGCCAGCCAACGTGACACGCCGATCTCCCATCCAGGTGGCTCCTGTCAGCCCATTATTACATGTCTCCAGTGGCGACTGACGGCACGGTCACTAACAAAACTGGGGATGCTCTGGACTCTGGAGATTCTGTAAGTACAATCACGCGGGGAAGGAGCCGAGGTCGTTATCGGTCCCAAAAACATGAGGCTTAGCGATATCGTGATCAACAGTCGGGACGGTGACTTGAAAGGTACAACAAGCAACCAAGGAGAGTACGAATGCCTGCAGGTAACCCGACGCCATGGAGAGTCCAGAGGAGTGGAACGCCGTCGTCCACATTGCCGCGCTGGCGGTATTCTGGGGACGCCGCATGGCGGAACAGGAGCGGGAATCTCATGTTGTTATCCCACAACTTCCTGCAGAGTGGAACATCGCTTTGATGTAAACGAGGCAGCTGAGTAGGCACACCTTTCTCTGATACACGTGTATTGTATCACTTGCTAGACACGAGCACGTTGCGTCACCCATTCTGGGTCAAAGCCAAGACATCTGGTCAACAGGGGCTTTCAGCGCCGCATCCGAGGTGCTGGCCAATGAGGGGATTGCGATATGATTGTAAATAGCGATATGATCGTTTCAGAAAAAGGAGTTCTGACGGCGCCGGCGGACAATTATGTATCAAACATTCCCGGAGTCTCCGGGACCCTGATATATGAAATCCGAATCGGCCAATTTGTAGTGTGAACTTTTCAATACCAGAATACATAAATTTCTCATTCACTCTCACTAGTGGTGTGGACAACATCGTTCCGTCCAGACTTCTTGAGATCCCTTGATTTGGGCATCACTTACCACTTTGCGTTGTAAATTGGGTGGAATCTTCTCCAGAGAAGCGTTTACATACTGTGGAGTGCTTATTACTATTGGGTGCCTTCATTACCGGTTCGAGTGCCACTATAATGCCACACTCACGACCCATCTTCTTCGCGACTAACGATCTGCTAAACATGGCACTTCGGATGAGTAGTCGCACCGCGGATCCCAGATCTACGGATGGACGCGAAGGGCAAAGAACACTTCTTCGAGGCCTAGCCCGCAAATATGTTCAGGTGTAGATAGTTTTATCCTCACCTCCCTCATTTTCATCCAGAATCTGCAATTAACCCCTGAGTAGGGGAGACGATTAGAAGAACGTTTATCGTCCCGAACCGGCTCACCGTCGTAACATCCGTGCGTTCGAGTATTTACACGTTTCCCATCTTTACCCGTATTGTGACCGACATACAGTGAGAATAAGAGTAGATAGCAAGTAACGTTGACTCGAGCTTCTCCGGGGTAATCTATCCAACCACCTCCCTTGCCCCTGAACAGATGACCGTCAGCCGATTCGATAACGGAAGAACGAGAACTTCGAGTCGAACATCTTCTGATTCAGTTCTGGAAATATCGCTGTGCGTACACGTGCAGAAAATAACCCGAATTCACAGGTCTTGGGATCACGGCAAATGTATCATCAAGTCATCGTCAAGGACGTTTCTGGAGGCGAAGCAAGTTGGAAATAGAGGGGGTGGCACTCTGTAGCGTAACTCGACTTAGGAGCGGTTTTGTAATTGACATTGGTCAATTAGGATCTGTATCGGACGCTGGGCGCCCGAAGAACGTTTGCCGAGAAGCTACTCCACAGTGTCAGGTGGGAGTGCATTATGCACTGCCCCTCTCATTGCTGACGACAAAATGCCACCATGCGGCGGACGTAGAAGCGCAATCGGAAATAAGCAGGGGTGAATTTTACGTCGATGAGGACTGTAGGAGGTGCAGATTACGGATATCTCTGATCGCAAGACTGGATTGGTAGGCAAGGGATCCAAATCTCCGTCAAGGACGTTCAACATCGAATTGGAGAGGGGCACCCGCAGCTTGGGGAATGGTGGGAAAGGCTCTGAATCGGGCCGCGATCATCGCGTCTCCCATAGCGGCGGAATTTTGTTCATAATTCGCCAGATATACGTTCGTGCTTGCGAGGGGCATGCGCAATTTTGTTGCAACTGGAAATCCAAAGTATAAGTCATATCAGAACTCTGGGGTTTCCGTCTTTTCGCCCTACGATATGGTACGCAGCCCGCTAGTAGCGCAAGTACTTTAAGCCCCGAGTTGATGGATCAAACCACAAGGTCGGTCTTCAAGGGAGAATCACTTATGGGTCTGCTGGGTGCGCATGCGGTCCAGTTCCATCCAAAACAGGAAAGGCCCGGGCATGGATGTCGCCGCGTCCTTGCGATCATCAAGTAAGTTCCCATGGAATGTTCGAGTATGAGCAAAGATCCATAATGCACTTGTCCGTACGCCTGAAGGTAGCGTCGAATACACTGCACATCTAGCTCAGACAAGGAGGCGGCAATTTGTCTCTCGTATCGAAGTTGTCGTTTGCAAACTTGACTCATCTGGTGGCCTATCAGCTATACAGTTCTTGCGTGGCATATTCACACGGGTCAATCCGTTACCTGCGATTACGTCACCGCAGGATTAGCAACGGCGAAGTTGCAAGCGGAGTAGCATCGATCCAGGGCAAGTTACTTACTCAACGGTCTTCACCATTCAACTATCAAAAGATCCATGATGTCACTAGTGGCCAACTTTCCTTTTAGGTGCTCGGTTAGTCCTCCTGGAGCTGTGATCCTCCAGTCCTTCGAAACGGCAGTTGCTCTTGTTTGGCCCGAAGTACTAAAAGTGAAGAGTGCTAGCACTACTCTCTCTCTCTCTCTGAAGGGTAAATCTAGGAATGCCTTGTACGCCATACTTTGTTGTGCAATCAACCCCCCCCTCCCCGGTGAGTTTTGACATCCGTGGTCCAGTTCGGTTGGCTATAAAGACAACATAAAAGGTTGTAGATCAATTTGTGCGCATATCCACTGCGCAGAATGATAGCCTGGACCATGGCGGTGTCCCCCGGAAGAACGATATTCCAGGCCTGGCTAAAATCCGGCTATCGGGGTTCTGGGTGTATAAGACCGTTCGATTGGAGGTTTAAAGCGCCGCCCCCATCAGACTGTCACGGTGAACCTGTTTCCCCAATTCAGTATATATATTTGTCTTTCGATGACTGTGCTAGACTGTGGCCTTGGCCAGGACCGGGTCGAATGGAAGTCTCTTGAACAAGTTTCGTATGCAATGTAGGAAGGGAGTACTATGATCACCCAGGTCCCTGAGAGCCTCGCGGGACGAGACTCCGGACGAGGCGGAGGTAGAACTTCATGACGAACTAGAGCTTGATATCAATTCAACCACCCGTCATCATGCATAGCGGTGACAGCGAAAGAGACAGAGATTCGGACTCGACTCACAGACACTCGTACAACACATTCTCCGTTTTCCCGCTGACGTAGAAGAAGGCGCCACGCGGGCTGAACTAATACAGCAGCCCCACTATGGCTATCCCTTTCAACACAAATTGCAGCTTGCTTGGCGGACATACTGGATTCGGATGAATCAATATGGCTAGGAATATCCCCTCCCGATAGTGAGATCCCGTTTCAGGGGTCCAGTGTGGAATTGATACCGTGGGAGTCGTCGGTGTGGACTCTGTGGAGCCTGTCACGGGACCAATTGAACCAACGTTGAACTGGCGATCATCGTCCTTGTGTATCTTTCCACCTGGGCTGGCGTGTTGCTCAGCGCTCAGCGGTCTCGGATGGTCTCTGAATCATGATACACGCTTGACTGCGGATGCGTGGTTGTTTTCCTGGGAACATTGATTTCTGCCTGTTGGACAACTACTTATGTCACATCACAGCCACAAAGTATGATCGGACATACGAGGATCGCTGTTCACAACGTTAGCATGTTGACACCTGTTGACACTCCCCCAAAGTTTATCCACGTGCCTGGCCGCGGGGCCAATATGGTGGGGCCGCCCCATACTACTCCTTGAAGCACAATTTTTTCAATGATCTCCTGTGATAGGCAGCGATAGCGATCCCAGTCGCTTAGAAATACACTCGGATGTATTACAACTAAAAGTGGGTTTTGGTACTCACTCGCTTTCGATACTATTTCTGACTCCCTCCAAATGATTGTTGGACACAAAGCAAATATATTTCCTGACCGTGATGGTTGACATCTCAACTGCTGCTAGTGATATGGCCTAAGGGCTTCGACACGAGAACTTGTTCCCCCCTGTACCCAACATTCTACCTCCGAAACAGGTGGATCAGATCGTGATGAAGGTTTTAAAACAGTTTAATCAAGACTTGGTTCTCCAAACTTGCAAAGCAACATGCGTTTGGATTGTTCGGATAGTCTTGTTGCCGTCCATCTCATTTCAGGGTAAGAGATTTGGCCTCGTGATCTTCTGGAATGCTGGAATGTTCGTAAGTCACGTCTTCGTAGAGCATTTTCTAATCGCATGTGCATTGCGCGACGTAATATTGGTGCGGTGATTGACGGCCATCCTGCCGGACTCTTCGTCGCCTATGCTTTCCCATCATCGGAGGCTCTGGGTACAAGCTATTCAGTTCGGGATGTTTGATACCCAAGTGGATCGTGAGGTCCGTGTTCCTGAATATCCAACTCATATGAATTTTGACAGCAATTTTCTAGATGTCAATTGTGATCCTCTAGGTGATTCCCAACTTTTGGACGATCAAGTGGTCGAAAGTGCCGTCCTGTGCCTGAGCAACCTGGTCACGTGTTTCCATTCTCCGCCACGTTAGTTTCTGCGCTTGCCATCCCCAGAAAAAGATCGGGACCGAGGCTCGGTGTTGGTATAGGAATCCTTTATGTCGCCTTGATGCTCGACGAATACGAAATTCTCGAAGCTTCACCTCGTGCTGGTGACAGACTCCCCACTTTAACAGGGGTCAATACGGTTATTGTGTGCTGTGCACTCTTCATCTTCTGTGTAAATAATGAGGCACTGATAGTTTTCCGTACTCTAGATACGGGAGAAATGCCCTTTCCCCATCCGAAGGAAGAGAATGGAGTGTATCAAACGAAGTCACCAAGAGATTACCGGAGCTAACCGAATATCTCCCGTCGAACTCAACCGGAGACTGTCTAAATGACAAGCTTCCTTACATACAGTCTTGCACCAGCACCATACAGCCCTCTCCTGCACTCACAACAAACAGGGTACTATACCCTGCTGTTGGAACGTTAAGCCCGGGGCAGGGGGTTTAACCATTTGAATTGTGTTTGTCAACTCGTATTTAGGCTAATAACGGAGCATCAGGAGTCCTTCCATGCTTAACCTATGGGTCCGGGGTACATTAGCACGGGCGTGAAGAAAGTCGATGATGACATTACGTACTGGGGAAAAGCGGAAGCCTGCCGTGGCCAATGGCGGGAAACACCATGAGCAGAACCGGACCACGCTCCGTACGAGGGTACCATAAGGGTACAAGAAAGGCCCCC